>SNQN01002659.1:37666-70960 GCA_008642245.1 Bassia scoparia | reverse complement strand
ATGAGGCAATTGCGCCAAGTGCTGAGGAGTTGACACCTCATGTTGGCCTTGCCCCACACACCACGTTCCGAGAAAACGGTGGCAACATTTCAATGGCACGCTCGTAGGCACGTTAAGCCATGCCGGTTATTGGTCCATATCTAGTATTGTGTGTTTGTCTCCTATGCCCAGATACCTTGGGCTCTTAGCCTGCTTGGCGTTCTTCCTTGCTTTGCTTCTTGGCTTGGGCTTCCTGGCCTCAACTCGATCATTAGGCCACGATGCGCGCTTGGGCCTTGCGACGCAGGGATCGGTCGGTAGTGCTTACTTTGCTTTGGTACGTTGCACGCCGCCTATGGCTTGGCTTGCCTCACCTTGCTTGCCTTGCCTTGCTTGCCTTGGCCGGCAGAGCCTTGGCCTCGCTTGCCTTGTCTTGCCTTCGCCTTGGCTGCTGGCTTGCCTTGCCACATTGCCCTTGTTGGCTTGCCTTGTTATTGGCAAGTAAATGTCCTAATGACGTTGTGTGGGCTTCGCTTGCGCCGGCCGGGTGCCGGAGTTCAAATATGTGGCGTCGTTCGTGTGGGGCATATGGCCGAAACTGCTCTTCAACTATGTCATTAGTGAATGTTGCAACTTGGAGCCAGTTGCGGCACCCTATGCCTACTCGTGTGAGAGATTGGGCCAGTGTGTGAGGCTTGACTGAGACTTGCCTTAGTGATGGTGCACATGGATCTCTCGCACATTTGCCTCACTATGCCCGGTTGGTGTGAGGCAACCTTGCTCTATGCGCAGGTCAGACCTAGGTGCACGTTGGATTTTTGGCACCAGTTAGCACATGTGTGCCGCTCTTTCTTGATTCTTATCACCGTTGCGCCGTGTTGGGTGTGGTGGCACACCGTTGTGGCGCCTTGCTCATCTTAGTTGGCTCGGAGGTGCTTGTGTGGGACCAGCGATTGTTCTGCGTCTGGTTAATTTCCGTTAACGAACGAGACTCTGTGCCTCACCTTGGTGTGGGCACTTGCTTGCTCACCTGTGCCTTGTGTGCACTTGCCTTGCCTCACCGTGCATTGTGTGGGCACTTCAATACTGCCAGTCTTCACGGTGCCCTTGCTGTAGATGCGGCACCTGGGTCACTTGGCCTTCAACTGGGCCTTGTCGCTGGGAACGTGTAGTTTGCCCTTCGCTAGTGACGCCCTAATCGACCTTCTGGTGGACCTGTGGGGTAGGTGACATTATCGCCCTTTTAGGCCACGGAAGTTTGAGGCAATTAAACAGGTCTGTGAATCGCCCTTTGTCTTTGCAGTCATGTCTCTGGGTCGCGCTATGCGTGTGCGGTCACTATGCCTTCCTCCCGGTGCCTTGGTGTGGGCAGTGCCTTTTGGGCGGGGGGTCACGGCACCGGGTGCTTGTGTGGGGGCACGTGTGCTGCCTCACGGGTGCTTGTGTGGGGCACGTTGCCGTTAGCCACACGGTGCTTGTGGTGGCAATGTTGCGCGCTTGCCGTGAACACGTGCCTCGCTGGGTGATGGTGCTACATTGCCTTCAACTTGACGAGACATTAGCCTTGTGCTTGGAGTGGGACGTTGGCACCGTACAGCCGTCAGTGTGCCTTTGCTGTGGGCCACGTTGCCGGGTAATCTTTGAAATGTTCATCGTGATGGGGATACGATCGTTGCAACTTGTTGGTCTTCATTTAGGCTGACAGGAATTTGCCTATGTATTAGGCACGTTGGCCGCGAGTGCTTTGCTTTGTGTGGGCAGCATCGGAGCTAGGCGTTGATAAGCCCGATCACTCGTGGTTTTGGTAAGCGCGCCGCTCCGTTGCTCGCATTCATCCTAAGCCCGGTTAGGCTCTGCTTACGAGTGCCTGGTTGGGGAAGGGGCTACGAATCGAAGCGCCATCCTGATCTCAGTGATGGTAGTCATGGACAAGGGCCAACGTCTGGACTTGGTGTACGAATAGGCTGCTAAGAGGGTTGCTTCCGGCTATCGGGTGCGCCCACGTGCACGGTGTGGTTGACGGTGACGTATTCCGTCGCCCTTGGCAAAGGATTCGAATGCGCAACGACTGGGCTGCTCGGGCTGCGAAGTATGGGTACTTTAGCTAGGGGGCTCATCGAAACCTTAGGAGATCATTGACCACCGGTGTGATTGAGGCTTTAGGCCAGCGAAACGCTCGGATTGTTAGAAGGGGGCGCCGGAAGTCGGCAACACCCCTTAAGGTTGCTGTACAGAGGAGGCAATTAAGAGTGGCAGTGTTTTACGAGCTGGCGTGGAGAGATGCGGATCACTGCTCTTGGTCGTACGAGTTTGGGCTGGCCGCGATTCTGAAACGTCTTAGAACGCGCGCAGTTTTCTGAGACTTGCCGTAAGAAGTCAACGTGGTGCGTCTTACAGGGTACACAGAATGCGCGACAATAGGAGGGCTTGTGTTTCAGCGCGATGGGCGCTGGGCTGATGGCACTGCATAGTTGTTAGGACGAAGTCAAGGTTCCTACTATCTAACTTTGATGGTTGTTGATTTACCAATTTGCCACCGCCCTTGGGTCCAGGACACTCAGGTAGCCTTAGAGTAGGGGAGGGGCATGCCTTTATAGAGTGATGTCTACCCTGTCCCTACGACGTGGCACTAATACATTGACGGGTTATTCACCGAGGAACCCAGCTCACGCGTATGCTGATTGTAGGTCGCGGGATGAAACAATCCACGTTACACTTTGTGACTGTTCCTTGGCTTCACAGAACGTGATTAGGGGTAAGAAGGGCAGGACATCGGAGACACTTCACAAAGGAACGGTCGGCTATGAAACGCTTTGGCTGCCAATGACGTGACGCCAAGGGTTATAGGAAACCATGCAGTATGATTGGACAGTGTTGTTCTGCGGGGCACGCCTGTAGCACCTTGCTTACTCTCGGTTTCAGTAAACTAGAAGAAACCATTGGAAGCGTGCGGCTCTTGTCACGGTTTCTGGATAATTATCTGTATGGGAAATCAGAAAGATAAACAGAACCGATGCTTTTATAACCCTTCTCGCGTGTATCCCACGAGATTTTGTTCTCGGTTGAGCAACCTCTCGCATCTTTAGGGGAATTGGATCGGTCTTATCTTGGTTTAACTCAGAGTGTGCTCGCCCGGAAATCTCACACTCCCAGATGACAGGTTGGTCCGTCAAAGCAACGGGCTAAGCATGGTAAAATGCGCCATTCACTTGGTGGTGAAATCTAGCACGAATCCGGGCAATGATCGAACCGCATGGGCGACAGTCTTGCAATCGGCGAGGCTGTGGCAATGTGGACGTGAAGTAGAGGGTGCGAGCCCGTGGGGCATCGTTGTCCCTTCGGGTCGAGGCACGTCTGCCTGGCCGCTCCGATGCTGTCACATGGAGTACGAGCTCAATAACTGGTTACGTGTATCCGGGCTACTAGGTCTAATGTCCTTACTTGGGCCGGCCGGAAGCTCCAACCTTATTGCCTTAGCACTCTCAAGTCATTGGGAAGTCACGCAAAGGGTAGGGGAGGCACTTAGCGGTCAGCTAACAGCGGGGCGTTGCTTTCCCCCCTGATTCTGCGCAGGTCACCGGGCGGGTTGGCCCTAAGAAAGCCCAGGTTCCTTGGGCTTGAGCTGGTTCTCCTGCTGAGAATGTTAGTAGTTACAGTGGCACACACAGTGGGAACCGTTAATCCCATTCTTGTCTGCGGCGGGCGTAACGAGACATTAGATGACGAGGCAATTTGGTGGGTGGTGCAAGGCCTACTTTAGAGGAGTGCAGTAGCTTTACTCCCCGGGTTATTACCCGCTGCGTTCAATCGGTGATATTGTTTCATTGTTGGGACGTCCGAGTGCAAGCTTAGGGAGGTGGACAATTGCTGAGGGCAGATCCAATTGTAGGCGACCCTATACGCATAGCCGCTTGGATCGTTATCCCGGCAATTGAATTTGGGAGTGAACTCTAATGTAAACACGTCTGGGATTCCCCTTGTCCGTACCATGTTCTGGGCGTGACTGTCTCGGACCAGGATCCGAGGCGGGGTTACCCGCCCGCCCGGGGTGTGTAGGAGGGCCCTCTGCAGAGGGACCAGGGTTTCCACATAATCAATCGGGATAGCGCGCCCGACCTATGGAGGAGCACGGCGGACGAACTTACAAGCCGTGACTTCCTCCCTAGTAACCTGGCCGCGAGGCGGCAGCTCGGGCCAGGTACCACCGACAAGCCGAGGTGTGTAAGAGGGACTGTGGGACCGGAGACCACAGACGCTTATTTACCCAGTTGAGTCTTTGCGGGCTGGACTCCATATTAGGGCGGCTTTCCTGTTTTCTCCGCGCACACGGGAAGTTACGGGAATCTATTTTGGCTCCAGTGATCTTTGCGCTTGACGCTACAGCGCCACAATCTCTCCTCTGGGTCGTACACGAGATGACCAGGGAGCGCCTTGCTTCAAACAAAACGTTTGGGCGGAGAAACATGTTGATGGCCGCTGGTAGTTATGTAATAGGCCGGAGAGCTGGAGCGTGATCGGAAGAGGGAGTCGCACTAGATTATCAGTCCCGTGGGCGTTATGTCGCTTCGGGTGGCTATTATCTCAGGGCCGCCTGCGCGGGTGTTTGCGCCGCACCATGAGAGTACGAGCACATCGTAGAGCCGGCATCTGCTCGGTGTTCTCCGCGTCACCACACCGCACCTTGGTAACCTACAAGGGTTGGCAACTTGTTACGTGATTCGGCTTCGAGTGGATCGTGTTTTCCATGGGTTGGGGGCTAAGTGGTTGGTATGTGTTTTATAGTAAACAAAGAAAGAATAGACAGCACGGAACACGGGGATTAGCACTGTCTTGCGGGGCGCCGGTACGGCAGACGTCTACTGGTACGCTCTAACGGTTGACGGCTAAATATGTGTCAACCGCGACGTTCCGCGGGTTCAGGAGAACGCTTTGCATATGTCCGATGATACCAAGTACCCTCTTGCAAGCTCGCTCGCGAACGCGGCCTACTCGGGACGGGCTCCCCCGTCTCTTAGGATCGGACTAACCATGTTGCAAGTGCCGTTCAACATGGGAACTTTCCCTCTTCGGGCCCTTCAAGTTCTCATTTGAATAATTGCTACTACACAAGATCTGGCACCAACGGGTGCGCCTGCCTCACGCAAGTTTACAGGCCCCGGCTGGCGCTCTCTACTCATCGGGCCTGCACTGCGTTGCACGGGGACGGCACGTGGTATAAGGTCGCGCGATATGGCGGCACCATCCATTTTCGGGGGCTTAGGATTGAATGGATTCGGTTGAAAAAGCTAGGGGTGTGTCAGAAGAGTGCTTTGTGATACAAATTGTCGCGAAGCTCTTTAGAGTGGTTCGGGACTTCGACACAGTCCGATGGGGATACAAGCCGGTTGCTGGCCGGTGCTTAAGAATCAGGATGCGCCGACACCACTTTTTGGGGTGGGATCCTAACGTTAGGCTCGGCGCGTTGGGCACGGACCGATTCCATGCCTCCGGAATCGGGCTGTTTCATTAATTAACACGGCGTTGGTTCCCGCCGACATGCCACCGACGTGCGTGGCGGCAGGCGTTTTGTTCGCCATACGAGTTGGCGAACACGGATAGAGTGCCCGCAACGTGTAGGTCGGCGGCGTGCATCGTGGTTGGAGACGCGGTGGGGCAGCGGGCTACAAATGTTGTTCGCTGAAGGGGAACCGCGCAGGCGGTCGCACTCTCCGGCAGGGGGCTGATAGGCGCGATCTTGTTCATTTCGTTGACCATGTACCTTTATCCTAGGGTACATTGGAAGAGACTTAAGTCTCGAGGGATTACGCAGCACCAGGACAGTTTGTTGCAGGCAGAGGTGGAGAAGGATATCACGTTAACAAATGCAAGCAGGACGGCAGTAAGAACATAGCACCGAGTATACATGATAAACACCGGGATAGGTATCACTTAGGTGAAGCGGCGTTTAAAGGCTTGACTTACGACCGGGAGCCCGTCATTGCTAGTTACACCTTAGTTTAGTAGGTTTTTTAGATCCTGGATAGATATTGCTCGCAACTATTGGCACTTAGAATCAGCTATTTGCGTTGGGGAAATTAGCCTCCAGAGAATTATTTGCATTCACAACTTTAGTGATAAAGACCACTAGTCTGGTGTTGTCTCTTAGTTCAACCATTCTATTGCTGAGAACATTCTATTTTCGTCCTACCACCTCTCGGACGTAGTAACTCACATAGGTAGACCTGATCTACAGGCAGGCTCGATTCAACGACCACCCTCGATTTCTTCTTGCACGCCGTCATCCCAGTTCTTTGTATTGCAGCACTTCCACCACAGGTACCAAGGTATACTGATTGTGTGCGAGTCAACGGGCTAGATAGAAGGATTCTTCTGCCTTCGCCGGCCGGCTATAAAGGGTTGCCGATCACCATCTATTGCCGGAAGGCTCGTACCTCAGGAGAGGTTAACATAGGCGTCAGCGATGTCGGATCAGAACGCACCTGTCTGCTGTCAAGAAAGATCTCATGGCTTTCACCAGAGTCTCGTGATTGTGTTTTACTGGGACTTAGAGGGTTCTTGGTTGCGTCACCCGCCCGCTCATACGTCGGTGATACGGATCTTGCCATCCAGCAAGGGATCCCCTTGGGCCCAGTGATCTTCCTGAGAAGAGGGTTCTTTTGTACCGTTGAGTACGCCATGTACGCATGTCGTTTTGCTGAAGATTCCACCGTTCGCTCCGGCTAACAGGATATGGTGATTACTTATGGTCAGTGTTAGATATTCAAGCCATGGTTCGCGTTGTGGCACACGGTTGGGTTCTTTAAAGTACGGGGCCGATGCCCCGGCGGAGGCGACCAGCAGGACGGACACTCTGGTTGAGTCGGGGCAGGCAGCCGCCCGAAGCGTGATAGCTTGTTTGAAGTGAAGGAAAGACGGCATAGGGGCACTTGAGGGTCCGCGGACTCTTAAGGACACATCGGGGCTATATTAATAACTAATACTTGGTGGGTCAAATGCACATCCTTGCCCCATTCACCACAAGTCGAGAGGCGCTGATAGTTACAAAAAGTTTGACGGACATTACATCTGATGACGCATTTAAGCTCTACACGGAGGCATGCTGGACGGGGCACGGGTTATCTGGCCTGGGCTTTACAGTAATAACACACAAATTCGGCTGTTCACGGGACGGTTTGCAGGCTGGTGTCTTGACGACCCTAAAGTCGGATGACGACGTAGCCGTCTAGTAATTGGTCTCGGCGCACTCCTTTCGCCAGGTTTTTTGCAGACCAGAGACTATGCGAGCTCATTCCATCAAGCCGATCACGGAGCCTGGTTTCGTTTCATCAGGGCGCAGTACATACGGCAATGGGCCATCTCCCACGATAGGTTACAATCTGGGGACGCCACTGCCCGCTCTCTCCCACTTCTCTTGTAATCCCCATTTATGGTAAACTCAAAATGTCACACATACAGTTAACAACTCACCGTTGAATTTTGGAGCATTGCGTCTCTTGCTTCTTATAGCATATAGCGTCGCTTCGCTTTCACATTCTCCCCTAGTATAAGTCAGTCCGGTGTCAAACGGACATCTTTCCGTAAGAGCTTCAACAAGTATGGAGAACAAATGTTATTTGGTACGACTTGAAAGAACAGCACTTCCTAGGGACATTCCTCGATTTAGCAAACCGTCGAATTTTGGCGGCGACTTTGGAGAACGAATTTCTTACCTAGCACCAGGCTTTGGTGTAGAGTAGGGAAGGCGTGGACTCGTGTGTTGCCTGTTGCATTCGGTCTCAAGCTCAACCAAACACGAGAAAAAGCGTCGCCAGACCAGAGAACATGTGTTGACAGCACCATGCCTCCTAACACCATTGCCTACCGGTCACTCATCTTTCGGTGAGTCTGCGCCAACATGACAGGGTTGGTTGGTCGATTAAGCAGGGGCAGGGGCCATCGGCTCGGTTGGCCATAAACTGGATGTACGAGATACGAGAGAATTGCCACCGCCTCACACGTTCAGCACAGTGTCGCTTCATAAATCAACTCTCCACTCGGTAGCGGCTCGATTGAGAAATCAATAACATAAGCTACTGTCACAACGAATGAAAGCGAATGGTCTATGGCCCAATCGAAGCAGATTGGCTTGAATTCCGAACCTCGGGAGGGACTTGTGTAGTCAATCCCGACTGCACCGGGTGGTGTTGAATTTTACAGTTCGGCAGCGAGTGCAGAGGTGAGAAGCCCACGGCAGGGACTCTCGAACTCCTCTACACCGTAATGAGATAGGAAAGTAGAGATCAGAGCAGCGTGAACAGGCAGGTGCTCTGGCAAGGAATGGAGCAGGGAGTATCGAGAGCCGGGCTCGCTAGATTTGAGGTGCCGGTACGTTTTTAGTAGCAAAAGATTACTGGGTCAATATTTGAGTAATTTGATGGCCGAATTAGAGAGGGTAGACAAGGTTCCATCCGGATTGTGTCACACGGCCAACGTTTCGCCACTCATTGGGTTCTCTAGTGCCACTCGCGAGACTTCTCTACTAACTCAGAGAGCGTGGGTGAAGTCCCGTCCCACGATATGACCTGCCGTTTCGCGCGAGAGCATGTCGAATTAAGGGGTAGTCTCAGGGTTAGAAATTTCACCTCTGTATAACTCACAGCCTAAAGGGGACGTCTGGTGCGCGCTCTGTAATCCGGCTTACTGTTTAGGTTCCGATTCCCGGCGACGGGAACGGCTCTTGATGTCGCAAGGGGATAGTGGCGTTCCTCAGGCAGCAGGTATGTATACTCCACTTCTTTGTGTTCCTCGTTGTGTTATAGTCAAACATGCCCCGCTTGGACACCGGGGGGTCCCTGGATAACGGTGGCTTTTGTGAGGTTGTCCAAGCGTTTGGGGAGGGGCTAAAGAGCGTCTAACTCAGGGGGCGCGCCTGATTCTCGGTAGAGGGCCAGTACTAGTACAGTTAGAGCACAATATAAGTACCCTTTCGCTAGCAGATGGCCAAATCACGGCACTATGCAGAGGCATCTTCGGTTGTGGGCCGGTTTCGGTAGCCTCTGCCCGAGCCCTGAAACATCGGGACCTTTGTTCGTGACGCCCGAGCGGCACCTTGAAAAAAATTAATCATCGTGGCAGGCCAGACAAAATGTTGGTTGCCCTACTTAAACGGATTGGCCACCGGGGCTTCTGTCGTTCTCTCTGTTACTCACTTAAGTTCACTCGTATTTCACCCAACCGCGGATCGATGCGAAGGGCTACGGGGGAGGAGTAAGGTCCGAGTCAACATTTCTAAGCAGGTGCTATCAGCCACCTTACTCTTCTTGTCCGTCAACATATGACATGGGTCACACCAACAAAACATATGAGGATGCGCGCAAATTTAGGGGCCTAGGGGAGAAGATCGGGGGATTGGCCGGGAATTTGAACGCTGCATAAGGGCGGTAGAACTTCGGCCTTAGGGCGCATACGCCTCAGGTATTTGCGGACCTCTGAGGGCCTGGGGGCCACCGAAGGGGGGGTTAGCTTCGGCAGGGCCGGGCACTTGAACGGGCCGAGCAATCTTCGATGTTACGTTCGACATGGGTACACGTTTTTGCGGAGTTGATTGTGTGTATTATTCGACGGGATTATCGTAGACAGTGAACTCTCGCTCGCTGCGCCATCATCCATGTGAACAGAGGTATTTTGTAGTTGGTGTCAGGGCTCACGGCTAATTTCTTTAACTTAAGGCCCGAGGCACGTCAGAGTAGCGGCTGGGGCAATCTCGCCGCGGGCTCGCGGGAGCGAAGTCGGTAACAAAGGGACGGATACCAGGTGTCTGGGTGCCGACTTAATAGATCTCCCCACGGAGCGCTGGCCTTTCGGAACTCGGAAGATGGGTTATCCGCGGTGGGGCCTTGTGTTTCTTCGTAAGTGTGGATCCACTAGATAAAACCGTTATGGCACGCAGCCAGCTCCTAGGACTGACTGGTGGGGACCAGTCCTTTCATACTAGGCCTTGAGCAATAAGAAGGACAGTAGCCGACCGAGGTTTAAGTTTAATATACCAAAGTAGCATCTGCGATGCGTACCTTGCGCGATGTCATTGACGGCAATTGTGATTACTCTGGGCCTCAGGCTAGCTAGCGGGTTGGGCAATGTCAAAGCCGGTAGACAGAAATTCAACGCAAAGCCGCGGATTCATGCGTAACGGCGGGGTTACCATTTGTAGGCTAGCTGACTCCGCTCTTAACGGGTAAGCCAAATGCCTTTCAGGGTCATCGGTAATTAGTGACCCGGGGTGGGATTATTGGAGGTTAATTCATGAGATTTTCCCAGTTCCTGCTCGCGCGCGCCTCACACCCATAATGGGGCAATACTGACTCCCCGCATTGCAGGCGAGAAACACCGGCACAGCCAAGGGGCGTAACCAGGGCTATGTGACAAGGACCCTTCCCCACGCGCGGGCACAGACAGACCTGCGATTCTGGTTTGAAAGCTTCTGAGTCTGGCTGGAGTCTGTCCGACTTGTGAATGATCAGTTGCAGATGGCTGTAGGGCATTGTCAAGAGTTCGAAAAGTTTGGAGGTCCTGGCGGCAGGTTCACTACGAGGCAATTCAGCGCCGCAACGGCTGTGTGGTTCTAAATGGTACCACTTACTTCTCACTTCTCTCTATATTGATGAAAAACGCGGTTTATCTTTATATGACTTCGCAGACTTATACCTCTCCATCATGGCAAATACGGAACAAGATGTGACGGGGCAATGGACCAACACTTCCCTCGCCTTGTCACAAGATCACCAAGAGAGGCTCGTTTTTGGGACGGGCCAGAATAAGTTGGGTGGGTGACAAGAATGGAGGATATTGCACTCAGGGGGTCGGGGGAGCTCGGGGCTCATCAGCGCTAGGTAGAACCGGCGGCACGATGGTCTGGGATCTTCGGAACACCTAAAGTAACTACAAGTCCGCGGGGGTGATCCTCTTGAGTATAGTCAACCACTCTTGAGAGGCTCAAACGCGCAGAAGCGAGGAGCAAGAGTCGGTTGCGTTAGTCGGGAAACGAGGAAGAGGGTAGAGAAAAGCCGCTTCAGGTCATATCAGATTCGCTGGATGCTAGCTGTGACTTTTACTTGAGTACGGTACTACAACGCAACGTGTGCGCCGTGCTTCGCAGGGGTATCCGATTAATGATGTCAAAGCGCACAACGGGCAACTTTTACACCGGATCTCCGTTCTGTTTGTACTCACCCTACACGGGTACTCGAAATTACATAGTAGCAAGCATGATTACGAAAGGGATGTCCAGCTTAAAGTAACTAGCGCCAGTTGACCGCAACAGTGGAAAATCTTCCAAGAAGGATTACACCCAGCGGCCTATCATAGTGGTCTACCGGGGTCTTTTCGTGGACGAGAAAGTCGCCGGATGAGACAAGTGAAAAGATCGTGCCAATACGGGAATATTCAATCTAACGTACAGTCTCTAACACATACCATAGCTAGAGCTGGGTCGAGTGCTGCGCTTTTTCTGGTATACCTTCGGATATGTTTCCGGCTCAGCGTGGGCTTCCATCCCGGAGTGCACGTTGTAGTAAGCAGAACCATGGATTCAGCATACTGTATCCGGTCAAGGGGTGAGGCATGATCTGGACTATGGGACAGATTACCTTAGTTCAAACGTTTTTGCTATATCGGCGTCACATCACTAAATCTAGCGGGGTTTGGCTATAAAGAGGGGGCTAGAATGCTGTACGGCTCTCGATTTTTAAGGATTGGACCGTCACGGGTCCGCTGTGTGCAGATGAGTGGACATACTGTGATATTACCATCAGTTCGGCTTAATAGGCCCTAGTTCTCATGCAGGCATAGAGGTGTATCAGAGTATCAGATATAAATCTAACGGACATTCACATTCCAGGATAGCACAAACTCAGGTGCTTCATCTCACTAGTTGACTTAGGAGCAAAACAAGATTATACCTACTAAAGGTCAAGAACGACTGGACGAGCCGATACCGAGTCGTGAACATCTAACATTTAACAAAATCTCCTCGCCAACTAAAAGATATTTGGAAGAAGTGATGACATGGCTGCTAGGTCAATGACTCATAGTTATCTCGATCCTCGTGTTAAACTATCTCGAGAATGCTGGACTTATAGATAAACTGATTAACAATGTAGTGGTTAATGTCATTTTTCCCAGTGCGCTGCGAAGAGACTTTTACCGTTTTGAAGGTCTTAAATATTAAGTTATAGCTCCCGGTTGTTACTCCTCCCGACAAGTCCACCTGAGGTGCGTCTTGGGAGCTTGTCATCGCATTGAATCGGCCCTCCATAACCGTCAGGAATCCCACGGGCAGTAAGCGAATGCGCTACCAATAAGTTGCGACACTCCCCTGCCCGCGTCCAATTCGCCTTGTATGTTTAGAGTTCTCAGCCCATTTTACGCAGACGCATCAGAGAGTCCGCTCCTAAACATACTATACTTCGTTCGACCAGGATAAGTCAGGTCATGGCCCTGGATTAATCGGTCCCATTGTTGCCACTATTGCAACCTCGCTAGAGGGTACGGCGTTGGTCGGGGGGACGGGCATGATAAGCCGCCATCACAGAGAGTGGGTAAGGCAAATATTTCCGCGCCGTAGATGGGCTCGCCCTTGGTCTGGGTGTAAGTACTAAAGCTCTCCCTCATAGGGGCCCTTCTTTGTAGTCTGGAGGACTAGAGGTGCTATCGTGCTCACGGATTCCTGTTATGGTCTAGGACACTCACGGTATGTCTGCGCAAAGGCACAAGTGTTATCCGGGTGTCACTTATAGGAATACTTATTCTAATACTGACGACGACGAAGCTTCTGTTAGGGGCAATTAGTGTCATAATCGGAGGGCAGTTTTGGTTGCAGCGGTCAGTGGTCCCTTCTGCTTCAGGTTGCCGCAAGGTTTCCACACTCAAAGCACGTTTATACCTCTGACATACTGGGAAGAAATTTTACACGGAAAATTGCCCCCTATGTCGCTTCCGCATTCGTCCCTCGGCTGGTCCTTTGTTCAATTCCCCGGATCCCCCAACACAGCAAGGCCTAAACACACAAGCTAATAGGCTAACTAAACAGGGGAACATGACCAACCTGAGAGGCTTGATTGTCAATAAGAATAACCCATGTGTCGCTGCTTAATAAGCTCTTGATCTGATAGACCGTCAACAACACAACGGCAAAGCGCCGATACGTGCCCACGACAAAAGGGAGCGGTTGGTGCTAGTTGATGCGCAAAGTCTAGACATTGACGTTGCCACAACAGTACACAGTAGGGCCAGGGGCACGCCCCGGGCCGTGAGTAGGCTAAAAGGGACAGCAAGGGGATCGGGCCGCCCACACAATCAGGGGCGCACGGCTGAGCAAGGGGGCAACGTGCCCACGGAAAGAAGAGCGGGCAAGAGCCTGGACCGAGCAGGGAAGGCAGATCATGCCCGCACACAACGCGGACCACCCACGGTGGTGGCAAGAGGGCGGGGACCCGGAGACGTGTCGGCTACACAGAAGCAACGCGTGAGCAAGGTCGCCAAGCCGACAGGGCTACTTGTGTCTCAACCTAGGCACAAAAGGCACCGGTTAAAACGATCATAGCGTCAATAGTCAAGGCGTGCCCCACAAGGCACGGTAAGGACGTGGGAATTGCAAGGACCCATAGTGCCGCCACAAGGCACAGTGAGGCAAGGGAGGCTGCCGCCTACGGGGGCTGGCCACAGGCCACGGTGAGGCAAGGCAGACTAATGGTGCCCTCAACACACAAGGCATGCGGTGAAGTTCGCAAGGTGGCAATGAGAGTGCGGCGCATTTAGGGCACACTTGATGAGGCATGGCCCATGGTGATCGCACACATTGGCCCATTAGTGCCCAAGATTATGCCGGGTATTCGGATCTAATTTACTTAGTACGCCAGACCATCGAGTGAGGCCTAAACGTGCACAGGTGCCCACAGGGAGTGGCTCGCGTGGCAGACATTGGAGATAGACAAGTGTGCTCTCGACGCACAGAGGCCTGCTCGTTCCTGGTGGATAGGTGGTGCGCCACCAGTGTGTTCTAATAAGGTGTCAGGCACACTCCCTCTCCACAGGGCGACCTCGGGTGAAGACGCACTAAGGCATCTCCGGCGGTGCCTCACCCCGTTACAACCCAAAAGCGCGACGGTGAGGTACATGGGGTAGGCGAGGGTGCCCACACACACAGACTGCAACGTGCTAGAGGCCACATCAGGCAAGGGGATGCGTCTGATCAGACAGGCAAGGGCAATAGGAGGAACGCTTTGAATAGGACAGTGGCGTTGCCCGGCCACACAAGGCGGTAGCGTTGAGGCAAGGCGGCAAAATGCTGGGCCGGCTCGGGCGGACACACATACCGCGGGTCAGATGTATAGTTGGAGCGCAAATGAAGATCTGCAATAGGTGCGGGCAACACACGGCATCAGGGGGAGAAGGCAAGCCGCAATGTGCCGCCAGGCGCTATGACCTCAAGGCATTAGTATTCTTGAATGACAAGTCCACCTCCAGAAGGGCATGTGGCGGCGCAGGATGGCATTGGAGGCTTAGCAAGCGTATTAGAAGGCAAGCTGACGGCATCAAGAAGTGTCACTAGGCAAGGCAAGCCAGGCAAGGCAAGAGGGGTGGGTTTCCCGACTGGGTAGGCGGCGGATCCAGGCAAATGGCAGCCACAGAGACAAGGCCAGAGACAAACGTGGTCAAGGTCAAAGGCACTAGGCTGCTCAAGGTGTCAAAAAGGCAAAGGCTGACAGGCACAAAGGGTGGGCAAGTGCAAGCGGGGGCACAGTTTGGCAACAGGCATCATGGAAGGCAATGTTGGTTCAGCTGTGAGGCCAAAGGCCAATAGGCAGCATGGCATGGGCATGTGCAGTAATCCTTTAGGGGGCAAAAGGCGAAGGCAAAGCACGCAATATGGCAGGCAACTGGTCAGGGGACGAGACGGAAGGCCAACAGCATGGCGTAAAGGGCCAATTCGGCTGACGGGCAAGGCAAGGCTAAGCGCAAGGCCAAGGGGAAGGCAAGGCAACCCAAGTGCCAAGGCAAGGGTGGGCAAGGGGGCAAAGCGTACGCACGCCCAACTGCGGGAGCCGGTTGTCCATCAATAGAAGGCGAAGGTGTTAAAGCACAGTGCACGGGTGCGCTCTAGGCCAAGGCAAGCCAAGGCAAGCCATAGTGCCCACTGACCGTATAGGCACGGTGAAGCACCCAGGCAGTGCCACACAGTGTCTAGTGCACGGTCGAAAACGCTAGTTGAAGGCAAGGCAAGGTTGTGGGCGCTCACACACATAGGGCGCAACGGTCAGAGGCATATTCAACATAGTGCACACAGGTGGCCCAACAAGGCATAGTGAGGCATAGCGCAATGTCCCACACACACGCGCACCATTAAGTAAGATGTTGCCACGGGGCAATGTGCCCACAATTCCTACGCAAGGCTAGTGAGGCAACAGGCAAACCTCAGTAGGCACAACTTACCACAAGGCATAGTGAGCGTCTATTTCTGGAAGGTGCCATAAAATGATCAGCCACACAACACTAGGCCTTCTCAGTGTGGGGATTAGAGGCAGTAGAGGAGGAATGTGCAAGGCAAGGGCCGCAGTTTTTGGGCAAGGTAAGGAGAATGGCACAGAGCAAGCCCAAGGCAAGGCCGGTAGCGGCAAACAGCGCAGGCAAGGAAGCCAAGGCAAGGAAGGCAAGGCAGCCGCTAAGGTCAATGGAGAGCAGGAGCTATGGCAAGTGGGCTAGGGGCACCGCGGGACAAACAACTTGCATAGGCACCAAAGCACACGGCTACACAGAGTCCAAGGGGAAAGGAGGGACATTCAAAGAAGGCAAGGCCACGAGCGCAAAAGACCAAGGCAGGGAGGCAACGCGTTGCACCAGGCCAAAAGGAAAGGGGCGAAGGGGCGGAGGAGGGCGACAGGCAAAAAGGCAAAAAATGGTCAAGGCAAGTGAAGGCAAGTGTGAACTAGGTCAGAGGGCCAAAGCAAAGGCACAATAGGGACACAGGGTAGGGGGGTAGCAAAGGGCACAAGGTATTGAGTCAGACGCCAAGGGTTCAGGGCTTGTAGGGCAAAGCAGTGTACAGAGGCCACAGCAGACGGAGCAAGAGCAAGGCAGCAAGGCGGGACAGCCATAGGAGCCTACATACTCAGCCCAACACATCAGGCAACTACCAACTGCAGCAATGGCAAAGAGCATAAGTGCCCCATACTAGGCACACTAGGCAAGCACAGCTATGAAGCCAGGCATGTGTCAAACTGGCTCACATTCACTACGGTCTACCGACTCAGCAGACCTCATGAGCACCCAAGGCATAAGGGGGCACTAGGAGCACATATTAATCACACAGACATCAGGAGCATAAGGTGTACCTCCAGAGTTTCAGATCGAGGGCAAAAAACGTCCGCAACAGTCGTCAGGAGTAAGCTGTGGTATTAGATTGTTCTGGGTCTGAGGAAAAACTGTTCGAAACCATCAGCTCGGGCATTTGTCATCCAATGTCCTAAGAATGCTGTTTGACAAGCGAAATTCGTCAAGGACATAAATTGTCTCGATCGCCAGAGCGTGCACCAGAGATAATTTGAGAGATAATGTCCAGTTTGGGGATTTGGGTTTTGGCCGATTCAAAAGACGCTCGGATTTAATCAGTCTACTTTTGCGGATATGCAGAGATTTACCCGGCAATTTCGGAACTTGCCCAAATGAAGGTCTTTGTTCCAACCATGGGTTCATATGAGCATATACTCTGGGAGGGTACGCAAGGAGAATGAACTCTTGGGGCTCCAAATGGGAGTAGCTGCCACTACAGGCGGATTTTTGAGTCCCCGCCAAGAAAACGAGAAACGTCGAAACTAACACTCGTAGGCAGGCAGTATGCTTATAGAGTTGGTGGGTCCCGAAACTTTCGGAATAGTCATTTCTCTGTCCAGTGGTAGGGTATCGGGAGAAATTCCTAGGTACTGTTTATTCTTGACGCTTCGCCTGGGATGCATGACACGTAGGAGTTGTCCATCTATTTCTGGCGACCAAAAACGCTGGGTTTGTAGTTACGGATCACCTAAAACCACTCAGAAAGAGTCTGTTTCTGCGCTGGGAATGTGGGGGACAATTTCATAAAACTTGGCCAATCCGGTGGTTACCGACATATGTTGTCTTCTATTAGAGCATCATACCGCTATGAATGTCGATAGCTACTAACGTTTTGGGCGTTTGCATTATTAGCAACAATCGAGCCTTCTCAAAGAAAGGTCGCTCAAGCTAAACCATTTTGCTCGTCAAAGCGACAAATCGTGCGAAACGTTCGTGGGAGTCAGAAACAAGGTTTTGGGGTCGTAACCTATTGGAATAGACATCCCTCAATCATAATAAAGCTATGAGAGAAATTTCAGGGCAAAACGGAGACGGTCGCGTTACGACACGCTGCCAGAAAACGACGCCAGTCCACATCGGGTATTTTCCGGCACCCCCGAGTCGCCGGTCCGGCCGAACCCGGTACTCGAAAAGACGACCCCCCAAAAAGCTACTCTTGCTGAGTGAGGAGGCTCAGCGCTCGGTGCCGCGTTGTTCGCAAAGGGGCTGAGCTGGCCCATGTAAGTTCGAATCAAGTGTTTCCGAAGGCATCATAACGTGACCTCCGCGAAAGCACCAATCCTTTCGTCTTGCTCACGCCAACAGAGCAAATAAAATGTCTCGTGCTCTCAGGGGTAGGCGATTGTCTCTAACGAAGGTGCATATTTTAAACGGGAAAACACGGGGAGCGTCCCCGGACACCTCTCCCCTCGAAAGGTACTGTACAACTTTTTATCGGAAAAACGTGAGCAACCATATGTTGCAACGAGACTAAAGTGTAGACTCTTCCCAGCGAACCCATCTTTTCTAATCTTTCATCGCGTTTCAACCAAATTTAAAATAAACCACGTCATTTTTCTTCTTGGATGGATTTTTGGCATCATCATGCCAACTTCAAATATTCACAGCAGTAGACTTTCCGGAATTTTGTCCGGTACTGATTGGGGACGGGAAAACGGGACCCCGTCCGACATCTTCGGGGCGCATGAATTTCCGGCGATTAAAAGCATATCAGGATTGTTTTCCCAACCAATAACCGTGTGCCTCCAACTCGTGATGCTTTTTTTATTGCGCATTTAATCAAACGTATTAGGCTCACCTGGATGGTCTTGGATTTTTTAGGACCAAACTTCAAAAATTCAACGTGTTTTCGGAGCATTTTTTAATACGGAAAAACGGGACCCCCGGGAGGCCGGTTTCACAGTCTTTCGGACAATAAACCCCACTGGTCCACAGCGTAACGGGTGCTTGTCTCTACCCTGGCAGGTGCCGCGCATTTATTTTTCGGATAGTTAGGTCTACATATCTGTCACACCTTAATTGCTTATCGTTGATTTTTCTTGTGTCAGCCAAACTTGTTTCCAAAACATAGGTTTGCTTCGGGTCGGGCACCCCGTCCGTTTCGAGGCCTTTTTACGGGAAAACCAGGGCCCTCCGGGATGAATTTCGGAAAAAAAATGTCAAAAGTGTGCTACCGTGATTTTGTTCTGGATTTAATTGTATTTTTTGGATTTTTTTGTAGCCCAAACTTTCAAAAATTCACGTGTTTCGGGGCATTTTTACGGGAAAAACGGGACCCAGGATTGAATTTCGGAAAAAGAAATGTCAAACAGTGGTGCTTTCGTCGTGATTTGTTTTGGATTTAATATGTATTATTTTTTTTTTTCGGATTTTTTTATCGGATACTTCAAAATCCAAATTTTGTTATCGGCTTTTAACCCAATTTGGGTGTCTGACTAGGAGAAGAAAGCATTCATTTATTTTTAACCTCTTTATAGGGGGAGGTTGTGTGCTCAGCAGCACTACCCACCATGGCAGCCCCTAGTCGCAAGGAGGAGGGGGGTGTGTGTGAGGATAGGCACACTCACCCGGCAACATGCCCAAGACATGGATGCGGGTAGTCCGGACTTCCGGTGAGCAGGGTTGTCCACCGGAAAATTTCCGATTTTCCTCGTGTCGTGGTCCTTGGCCGCCCACGCCGATCCGTATTCAAGCGATGGATCCGCGCCATGCGGGGAGGCTTATTTCCCGATGATCCGTTGGCCGTATGGCGGGCAAGGGGAATTTAACAGCTGTTTCCCGTCCTCCCGGATTCAGCGAGCCCGATGATTCGCGCACGTATGGCGAGGAGGGCTATTTCTCTGCTCTTACCTTATGGGTCTCGCTCCCAACGTCGGGTGGCGGGTGCACCGTACGTACTCGTTTCTGGACGGAGACCCGCGGTGGGCAAATGTTGACGGCGGTACTAGGTGATCCAGGGGTGCCGTGGCGGGTATGGTTGGCAAAGGCATAGCTTTGGTTCGGAGTCCAGTCCGCAAGTATCCCGAAGGGTGATTTAGGTGAGCCGTGCCCGTCTTTGGCCTCTCCAATACCATTTCGGGACGCTCCGGCCGTACTCGGAAGAACGGCTATGCGGAGACCAACGGGCCTCACGGCATTGTCAACAATCCACGCCTCTTCTTTTCCGGGCTGAGCAGTCGCTCACAAATGGGTACTTACATTGAACAGAGAATTAGAATTCTCGTATAACGGTGACCGACTGTTACGCGTTGTGGTGACGTCGGATGGTGGCGAAGAAATTTTGTCTCGACCATCCGAGTCACCCGGTTGCTTTCAATGGAGTACCCAACGTGATATCACTGACGAATTCGTATCGGCGGTTCGGACCTGAGCAGGGGCGGAGTAATGGTGGGGCCGGTGGAAATCCCACCCCGGAGCAACCGTGCCGTATGTCGTCAGGTCTTAGTTGAGCCGCCGGAGCTCGTTTCCGCGGAAGGTGATTTCGGCACTGGAGACATATGGATCAAGGATCATCCCTTTCGGGAATTCTGCGGGGTGGGCTGACGGCGGGACTCAAACTAGCTATGCCTTCAACAATACGCTGCAAGCCCTAGTTTGGGTAAGGGCACGGGGTATGTTTGAAAGTCCAGAGATCGAAAGAGGCAAAACGTGTCGGCAGCGGCCCTGCGGTATCTTGGTGCCGACGAGCACATTTTGGCTGAGCAGCAGGCAATTGGTTGCAAGATGTATGCCGATTATGAAGTTCCGACACTGCAAGCAAACTCGACGCCAAAGCATTCACACATCAGAGTCTCTTCATAAAGCGATCTACTACATTATACATAGGGAAAATATGAGTTTTAATTACCTACAAAGTAGCGGATCAAGTACGGATCTACTAATTTGACACAATATTTTAGAATGAGTAGGGGATTACTCCAAATTTCGGGTCTAAAATGATCCTGCGACTTCTGGTGTTGGGAAAAAATCGGTCCCACGAAGCCTGGTACACAGGAACAGCAGCTCTGACATACTGTAACAAAATAAACGATGACCTGTTAGATTTATGAATGACAACAAAGTATAATTCATTAGGGACTATAAGGCTCACATTAGCATCTATAGTGCAATCGGTTGTAATAGTAGTTGCACATTGCCCCAGGGTCGCATAATATCCATTCGCCAACAGCAAAAACAGTGTCAGACCAGAAAAAAATTAGTTACTGGTTAGTCCACAAATACAACACAACATTCACTAACAATTATTACAAATATTCACCCAAACAACCTCACGAGCTTATCACTGGCCAATTTCACATTTGAGGAGATGGTCTAACACAAGTGAGCACCAATCATACTGCCTGGCATTGCTTGCAAGACTGGCAGCCGTGAGCACCTTATAAGCCATCCTATGACAAGTACTAGGACAGAGCACATCATTCAATACCAGGATAAGGAATGCAGTCTTAAATTCCACCTCATCAATATCAGGTGACTTCACTGCATCAAGAACTTTACTTCTACGTAATACTGTCGTGTTGCCTGTACCAGTCYTGCCACTGTACTTCTCCTTCAAGTATTTAACTCTACTTTTCATCTGTCCACCTACAGCCTTGGTGGGAATTTTTAGTCCAAGTCCACCATCTTCATTGCCTTTAGGAATGCCAAYCACCCAATGGACTTGAACGTTTGAAAGCCGAAAAACTTTTCCGTCACCAACGACTAGAGCTTTGTCCTTCACATCAACCTGAGTTGCTAGCCAATAACATAGATTCCTAGGGATCTTTAATTAAAGAGGTGGACCAATTGTTCAAATCCCATATCACAAACCCATTGCCACTTCTTTCCATGGAATCCGCTAAGCAGACGGCCCAGCGTCTCAATGCGGCAATTCAGGTTGATCCGCTGGAAAACACTATTAATTAACAAGCACYAGTTTCTAGAAACATAATATCTACAGCATAAATGCCCCTTCGCAAAACAAAGGACCAAACACCAACTATGATTAACTAAATCCATTACTGTGCATTATCTCAAATCCTGATTATACTGCTGACTTATTCCACTTAACTTGATATTGAGTATGTTACACTTAGTTAACCCCAATTTGATGCCTCTTCAACAATTTGTTACAGATTAGAGGTCAATTAGTGTCCTACATGTAAGGCTTGTCTTACACTCTCCCCTAGAATGAGAAATAATGAGTTCTTCTACACACATACTCCAACATTTTTTATCCATATTATCACTATTGCTTCTTCTAAATTTACATTTCACATCAATTCATTTTCATGATCTTTTGCTCATACATATTGCAGTTCATCAATTCAAATAATATGACAATACAGTATACAACCATTAATACAGTGTTAAACGGCCAAAATACATCCATTACCTTATTAGTCCTTTCATCAGCAAATCGAGTTTGAATTACCGTTTTAGAGGCCAACACTTTCGCACCCTTAGTCYAATAAGCACCCTACATGTAATCATTTTTAAAAATTACACTACTAATTATTTTCATACATTTACCACTAAATCAAAATATATGGTTCAATTAACAGAAATACAACAATTACAAGCCCACCTGTTCAGCGCTGCTAGTTTCAACTCCACTATTTGATACGCCCGTCTTCTTCCTCCTCTTCTTTGACACAATTCTACTTCCACTACCGCTTTCGCAGCTCATTGCGCCTGAACATGTCACGATGAGTAAAAAAACTAAACAAACATTGATAAAAAAACACATATATCTGATGTAGAAAATGATTCGCAGCTGTAAATGAGCTCAATTTAACGATTAAACATACATTACTCGAAAACCCCCAACTTCTAGGGTTCGTGAATTCACTACTAACACAAACAGAGCTTTACGCTAATCTACGAAATAATGACTATAATCGGAGCTCAACACAAGTTACCAACATTCTCGGCGTTGATCGACATTACAATTTGCACAAAATAACGCTTGAAAGACGAGTGGACGACTTCAATGGTGTTTTTGAGCTGATTCAGTGACTGATAGTGGCACGAGTAATCGAGTATTCGAGTATATCACTATATGTTTTGTTTTGAACTATGAAGAAACACCATATTTGCGCAAATGATTCACAAAAATCATCATTGATACACGAGNTTAAACATACATTACTCGAAAACCCCCAACTTCTAGGGTTCGTGAATTCACTACTAACACAAACAGAGCTTTACGCTAATCTACGAAATAATGACTATAATCGGAGCTCAACACAAGTTACCAACATTCTCGGCGTTGATCGACATTACAATTTGCACAAAATAACGCTTGAAAGACGAGTGGACGACTTCAATGGTGTTTTTGAGCTGATTCAGTGACTGATAGTGGCACGAGTAATCGAGTATTCGAGTATATCACTATATGTTTTGTTTTGAARTATGAAGAAACACCATATTTGCGCAAATGATTCACAAAAATCATCATTGATACACGAGYAAACCCAAAAGATACACTTTAGATATTTTTTACACAAAAACTCAAAATTGATACACCAAAAATCCTAACACATACACATCCTTTTTACTGCAGTGAAAACTTTAATGCTGGCCCCACTTCTCCTACCTGGAATGACGAAAATGCCCTGGGAGTGACCAATTCAGCCCATCCTTGTGCTGAATCTATCAGCCCCCCTCCCCAAATATTAAGACAAGAAAAGAACAAGTGAGTAACATTTTCACTTTGATTTTGAAGTAAGACACAACTATCAGTGTCAATGACTCCAATGTGACATAACCTTTCCTTTGTCTTAAGCCTATCCRTGATAACTAGCCAAGAGATAAATTTGTACTTGTGTACAACCAGTCTARTCCACACCATATTGCACTAGGGAACTTTAGAATTCTGACCTTCAAGAATTTTATACAGATTAGCAACTGAGAACTWTGGCATATTCATGATATCCAAATTAATATTAAATATTTTAAACATTTTAATCTGTTATATATTACTCCATGTGTTCCATAACGTTCCTTCTAGTTACTATTTATACGTTTCCCAATGCATGTTTTGTATTGCTTAGATATTTAGTGATATATTTGTAAAAATTAAAGTGATTAGATATTAACACAACAAGAAAACCAACGATTACCGACCGTCTGAAACAAACCTAAAACGGTCGGTAAAAACGCGGAAACGCTCAAAAATAGCTTTACCGACCGTTTAGGGTCGGTAACGGACGGTCGGCAATTGTATGGTCGGTAATTTAGGGTTTGCCGACCGTTTAACGATCAGTAATTTTTTACCGACCGATACAATATTGGCAGAGTCAATGTCAACCTCTAGCTTACCGACTGCTTGACGGTCGATAAAAGTCAACAATATCAGATTGTTGACTTTTACCGACCGTCAAGCGGTCGGTAATCTAGAGTTTACCGACCGCCTGGCGGTCGGTAAAAGTCAACACAATCAGATTGTTGACTTTTACCGACCGTCAAGCGTCGGTAAATTTGTAAAAAAAATAATTAAAAAAAATTATCTGACATGGTGACATTAATGTCACACAGTCAGTCAACTTTGAACACTTACAATAATAATAATAATACTATAATAGTAACAATAACAAATTTCACAATTATAAGAAAACAAGAACAAAATAGTAACAACAACAACAATAAATAATAATAATAATAATAATATAAATATAATAATAATAATAATAATAATAATAATAATAATATAATAATAATAATAATATAATAATAATAATATAATAATAATTATAATAATAATAATAAAATATAATATAATGATAATATAATAATAATAATAATAATAATAATAATGATAATAATAATAATAATAATAATAATAATAATATAATAATAATAATAATAATAATAATAATAATAATATAATAATAATAATAATAATAATAATAAATAATAATAATAATAATTAATAATTAATAATATAATAATATAATAATAATAAATAATAAATATAATAATAATTATATTGCATAATACTGTAATCAAAACTCAAAATCAAACCAATAACCTAAATCATACACAGTATCTTCTAATTAAATTACAATATAGAATATATAAATTTCTACAACAAATATACTGGAATTCTTATTTCAAGCAATAACCCACATCATAGCATCACTCTTATAGTTTCCAGATCGTCAAACTGCAACAAAAACAAAATAACGAACATCAACAAAAACAGGGAAAAAAGTAGAATCGAAAAACATGCAGAATATGAATTCAGAAAAACAAAAAACGAAAAATTAAGAAAAAAATCAGAATCCAAACTAATTTAAAAAATTCAGAAAAATCTAAAACGAAAAAAATTTGAAATCCCAGTCTATAAGAAAATTAAAAAATGAAAAATCAAAAATAAATTAAAAAATAGAGAAAAAACAAAAAATCGGAAAAATAATAGTTAAAAAATTGAAAAATCGAAAACAAATATTAAAGAAAATCAAAACCCAAAAAAAATTCTTAAAAAATCAAAAAAATCGAAATAGAAAAAACAATTCTTATAAAAATCAGAAAATCTAAATAGAAAAAAAATCTTAAAAAATCAGAAAATCAAAAGAAAAACCTAAATTAAAAGAAAATCACAAGAAAAATTAAAAAATAATTTGAAACCTAGATCTAAAGAAACAAACTTGAAAATATGATAAAAAGAAAAACCTAGATCTAAAGAATAAAAACGAAAAAAAATGGGAGAAGGAACAAGGGTAACCGTGGGCTCGAGTGGTCGATGGTGCAGCAGCACGGAGCGGTGGACTGCGGTGGTCGAGTGGATGAGGTGGTCGCGGTGGGTTGCGGTGGGCAGCGGTTGTCGAATGGTCGCGGTGGGCTGCGGTGGTCAAGTGTGCTGCMGTGGGCTGCGTGAGAGAGACAGTTAGGATAGACTGAGGAGAGAGAGAGAGAGAGGATAGAGAGAAAAAGAGGGGAGAGAGTATTAAATAGCAAAAAAAAATTAAAACAAGGCCCAATCGCCCAACCAACCGACCATATGGTCGATTTGAATTTTTTTAAAAAAATACATTTACCGACCGTCTACGGTCAGTAATACCACGTAGGCGGTCGMTAATTTCCGACCATTCTAATAAACGGTCGGTAATATGACTTTTTCCGACCATTTTTGTGACGGTCGGTAATATCCGTCGTTAATAAAGCGGATTCTTGTTGTGTAATAATCTACTCATTAATATGAATCAAACAAAATCCAATGTCATTATATTTGTTCTTATACATTAATAGTTGTTTACAAGATTCCTTTCACTTGTTAATAGTTAAAAAAAATTGAAGTAAGATTAACATTATGGAATTAAGGGAGTACGTTGTATGTTCATTTTTCTTTGATATAAATTTTTCATAGTTCTAGCTAAGAATGCATCGCATACAAATAAAAACTAAGAAATTATAGTCTAGGTGTGTCATTTCTTCTATCTCCTCCGTTTCAATTTAATGAAAACTTTGAAAGAGGCTCGAACACATGGGAAAAATTTAGAAATTGTGTTTGTGAGGTATAAATGACCTTATTACCCTTACTAATTATGAGGGAAAAAGGGGAAGGGAGGTACTACTAATCACCAATTAATGAGGGTAACTATGTCTTTTTATATAAAAATATTTATCCAATATAGAAGAAAATGAAAGTTTCCACTAATATGTAACTTTCCTAAATCGCAAAAGTTTCCAATAACTTGAAAACGGAGGAAGTATTACAAATCTATTATATTAAAACAACTAGTTTCACTGCTCAGCATTACACATGTGGCTATTGTTTTCATTTTTATAGTGTCAGGGTGATTGTTTTTTCATTTTTGTAGCACTTATTACCATTCTTCTACTCCCTCCGTTCATTGAAGTTCCTACCACTTCCCTCATTTGGACGTTCCTTGAAGTTCCTACCACTCTCACTTTATTCCATTTTAGGAAACCTTATATTATTTTTTTAATTGTGATGGCCCACCATGTGGAACCCATCATAGCACTTACAATACACTCATGTGTATTAAACAATGCAATTTTATTTGTTTCTTTCTCCAATCTAAATTTACTTTTTAACCCCACTTCTTATATTATAATAGTTTCCATATTTTACACCCAAACTAGTTTCTTGGCCTGGGCGTCGCTCCGGATCCAAAGATGTTCTTATGTTAAATTTGTATTGGTTTTCTACTCATGTATTTCTCGTAGTCTTGTAATTGGGTTTCCTTACATGTATATAGAAACTCTAATTGAAGTATTGTGTATTGTATATTTGAGCTAAAAACTCACCTTAAATCAGAAAGTAGGCTATATAAAGTTTTTTTTTWWAAAAATAATCAAATACTTCGTATGTAATTCAATTATCACAAATTGCTCACATAAATAAGTTTCATAAGATGGGTGAAAGTAAGTAAAGACGTTGAGGAAACCCCTAAAAAATTATAAATAAATGAGTGAAAATGAAATTTTAAATTGCTCAACTTGTTCCAAATACACACGAAAATTACTACTGTACTTTAAAATAGAGGGGAGAGGTACATTTGATTTTGCATATCCGTGGTTTTTGTTCAAAATTCTTTAAGTGCATTTTTATTTTACCTTATTTTGTAAACAAATGTAATAGAAGCACGACTAGAGCTATAATTTATTTGAGCAARTGAGTCCCATGCACGCAAATTGGTGTTGCAAATTTTTAAGGGAAAAAAAGTGAATGGGCTGGGAAATTACTCGTTGGAAAATTTTGAATGTCAACATTTAGTCTTCGTTGTTGTGCTTCTTTCTTTTGTTTTTTTACACTTGGGTTTTTCTCTTCATCTTTGTCCCACGCGTTATAAGCTTATGCATGTTTAGTTGAACCCATCTTTGTTGTAGGATGAATACCATATCTAACATTGCTAATAGATCGCCATAAGTTTTAAAAAGAAACAACCTATATTAAAATATTGAGATTGATAGGACGTACACTCAAAATCAAGATTAGGGTATCGTGTCATGTGACATTAAAATTTGACAAAAGGAGAGTCCTACATGCAAATCTTGCAACTAAAAATGTGAACAACATTCTAACAATATATATTTAAAGAAGTGATATATAACATAACAATAATAGTTGGTTGAGTTGGTGAAGGTATATTTATATCAACATGGGAGTCGAGAGATCGAATCTTATAAATGTTTTTTTTTWAAAGATTATAAGTGGATGTAGGAGCTAATGACATGGCGCACAAATGACACAATTTGAATACATGGCGCAATATATAGAAAAATAAGAGTTCCACATGGCGCATATATGGTAAATAAAAGGGACACATGGCACATTTACGGTGAATAAAAGTGACACATGGCGCATTGACATACATTAGAACGCCTTTTAATAATATTTGTAGATAGTGTATGGTAGGAACTTTAAGGAACGGAGGGAGTATGTTTCTTTTGCAATCACTTAGCTTATTACTTTGATCATGGTTGGTGATTGTAAAATAGAACAACACTAAATGATTTTTTTCAAATGTCCTCATAATAAGACAACTTTCACTCACAAATATGAACAAACTCTTATATAAGTAATAAAGCATTAAAAGCGAAAATACTCATATACCCAAAAGACAATGTCACAAAATAGAAGCAAAAAATTGAACAAAAACTGTAAAGATCTCTATACTATAAGGGAAGGTGGGAGCAATGGTGTCCCCCTAATGAACTTACGCGTATACCCTTAAATAAATTTAAATAAATTTGATTTAAAAAAACAACATTATAAGCAAATCAAAGTGAACGAACATAAACACATATTAATGTCAATTTAAGAAGATAAATCCTCAATCAATCACCATAGATTTGAAAACATAAACAGCATTAATTTTCCAGTTAATCAAAACTATGCAATAATTTTCCAAAATCAGAATTAGTGACCAATAATTTTTTTTATTAACATCAATTTTAATTAAAGATGTATAAATAAATTAAAATCCTTGCTACTTATACGTCAATGCACTATGAATTTAGACACTATTTTTTTTAATAAAGATACAATTTTAAAACCATCTTCAGTTATATATCAAACAATATGCACAATGAATTTGGACACTATCTAATTTTAATAGGAATGTTAAATTAGGATTCGTTTGGTAGAGCGTAAAATATTTCCCATGAAAAATGTTTCCTTACTTTTCCTATTTTAAATTTTTTGGTAAACAAAGGGTGCAAAACCATTTTCCAAAGGAGTAAAAATTTTCTTTCAATGATGGAAAACCATTTTCCTTCCAAAATGAAGGAAAAACTATTTTTCGATCTTCTATCTCTTGTACATTTCTCTCTCTCACTACCTCCTTACATCTCCTTTATTTTTCCTATTTTTCATCACTTTTTAACATGGAACCAAACAATGGAAAATTGTTTTGATGAAAAAAAAATCCATTGTAAATTAAGTTCCATGAAAATCATTTTACATTGAAAATATTTTACGTCCAACCAAACGGAGTCTTAATCGTCCACACACTCTGACCACTATATATAAATCACACTCCTCTCCCCATTTTAAAGGCTCAAAAACCACAATATCTCTTTACTATGTTTTTTTAAATTTTATTTTTTAGTATACATTTTTGCAATATGTCAAAGTGTATAAATTAATTTTTGTAATGATAATCGTTTACATAACTATATTATAAAGTAGTTGAATGTCATTGAGTCGTTCAGAAGTTCATGATTTTTGTTGGTAACTTTTTCCGACAAGCAAAAAGTCATGGGTAATATTTATATCACAATGCTATAAATCTTGAAAATATAGTACTCAAATTTTTATAAGAATAATTTAATTTATGATGAAATATCAAGAAATGTGTATGCACACATCGGGTCTACAAAATACTAGTGTAATATACTAAAATGGAAGCAAGAAGTTGAATATAAAAAATTTACAAAATAAGAGAAGAATGAGCGAAAAAGGGCATATTGACTTTGTGAGCGATCATCGAAAATAATGGAATTTTAATTAGCAAGGAGAAGGAGCAAGTGAATGTAACTGTAATTGGTGGAATATGAAAAGTTGCGAATTAAAATCAAAATCTTTAGAGTTGGAAGAGGAACAATTGAAAAATTCAAAAGATGTATTGTAGATGAAGAGTCCTTCAATTCACATTTAATATGCAATGACAAGTGTCACTTAAAGAAAACATATGACAAAATGAAGGAGAAAGAGACAACTATGCATTTTWTTTTGGCAGCAAGTACAAAACAAACAAGCAACAGACAAAAAACCAAAGGACACCGAAGACCCGAAACAAGAAAAACTCAACTAATCCTATACCTCAATTTTCTGAACCAGTCTCTAGCAATTCCCTGAATCTCTAGCCTTCTYACGTTATCCAATCTCCTCAATGTTACCATTGACCCCTGGAGGTTTTCCCGGATTTCCACACTCAAATCCCGTAGCCTCCCATTTAACCTTTGCAGAGCAATGTTACTACCAACACCCACCGTACACTGAGAACCAATATTTCCCTCCTCCTTCATAGCTTGATAGACTCCCTTCACAACCGCATCAGCTTTATCCCAAGCAAAAACCAACTGCCAATGACAATTCCCATTATCAATTGAACGACCTCTCCTCCAAACTACTATGGCCTGATTCTGTTTTTTAAGTTCCTTCCCTTGCCAACACCCCACCTCAATATCACAGCTACTATCCTCCCCCAAATCAGCAGGGTTCTCTAATTGCTCATTATCTCCAACTTGAACTACTTCCTTATCTTGTCTCATCTTCCTCCATAGTAAGATTTGAAGAGTTATCTCATGGATCTTCGTTATCATACTACTAGGATTAAGTCGATCGAAAAATAATCCCATTCCTGGTTACCRAGCTAGAATGGACCCAAATGGTTTGGGCTGGATTCATTTTTTAGCGGKCAACTATGCATATGAGGGTTTGTTTTTATAATAATGTATAAATGTCACTTTTTCAACGACCTCATAATCTCACCACAATCTCTTTTTAATATGCCCCATAAACTAACTTTTAAATTTTTAAAAAAACAATTTATTTTTTTATAAATGACATAATTTCCAATCCCAACCCATTATCACTTAAAATTTAAAAACTTATGCAATATTTATTTAACTCCCATTCTAAAACTTTCTACCCTATTTAATTCTCCAAAATTTTCATATTTGAATTCAATTGAAAATTTATTATCAAATTTGTAATTTAGAAGTTATATATTTATTTTTTAATAAAGGAAATGAATAAAAGGGAAAAGAAAGTAATCATTATTTTAAATAATCTCTATCTAATTAAGTTACATATTGGAAGGGGGAGGAATGTTGTCCCCCTTCGAATTTACTATACTACCCTTCATAAAAAAAAATTACAAAACATCCAGAACAATAACTCGCGTACAAAACTGCCAAAGTAATAAACTGTCAACTTTAAAAAAAAACAAAAACAAAAAAACTGCCAAAAAATTAAAACACCAAAAAAATCAAATAATTGCAACTTTCACGGACACATTATTACGCAAATCTCCGAATTAAAGAGCAACAATATAAAGTGCTAAATTGCTAAAAATATGTCCGTAACAATCAAAGCAATTTAACAACAAAGAGGTGAGATGTCAACTCAATATCATACAATAAAGTCAAAAAAAAGAAATTTGCCAAATTTACATTCAAAATCCCCCATTGAATGCCTAAATCAAATGAGGCCATACTATTACATACAGTAACAATACAACACTAACCCAATGAAAAAAAATCCAGTAATCTTTCTGCAATGTACTCTAATTTTTTCATAAACTCTTCTCTAATCCTGTGATGATTTTGAAACAAGTTTTTCTCACAAACTTACAAGGTAATACTCAAATTCGATTATTTGATGTGCTTCAATTGCGTTCTTCAATGTTGTTCTTTAGTTGTTCCTCATTGGTGTTCTTCCTTTACAAAATAGATTATTGAGGATTTGGTATTATAAATATAAATATAAATATATATATTGTGTGTGTGTGTGTATTTATATATATATAGGAATAGGATCATGTGAAAACACAAAACCTTAGGTGAAAACTAAAAACTTTTAATTCTTGACCAGGATTTGGAGATGGACGGACACGATTAATCTATGTATATACTTGTATTTCATCTGGGGACCTTTGAAAAGGTTTAAAGGGGTACACGTGTACTGTTCATCAATAGTACTGAAAGTCTTGTGTACCCTTTATTGCTTGTATGTACCCCTTCAAATGTTAAAATGTAGCCACTTATTTTGGTTTTCACGTTTTCATTATAACATGTGGTTCACTGATCCTGACCCTATATATAGATATAATATTTATATATATATATTATATATATATAAACCACCTTTTGTAGCCAATGTGTTTGTTGACCACCACCTTTGCTCATTTTCTGGCGTTGACCAAGCACGTGCCGGTCACGTGACTTCAATAAATTGTTTTTTTAAAATTTTTTTTCTTTTTGCTTTTTCAACCAAAATCCCCCCCCCCAAAACCCTTTAAATACGTCCGGTTCACCTTCCAAGGCAATACCTTGGCATTACTACACGTCACTGCCATCCCGCCAGTTCCAATCCCAACATTCGAAGCCCACCTCGYTAAGACCACCCACCGGTCCCACCCCTTATCCGCCACCACAATTCCAAACTCCCATACACTCATACTCTCCGCAGGCATCCTCCCAATCCCATCTCCCCCCTCCCTCACCTCGCACACCGGCAACACCACCACACTTGTGGCCTCCGCTACCTCCCCCATCTGTAACGTCACCACCGACACCTTCACCGGAACCACCTCAACCTCCTTCTCCACAGCCTCATCCCCGCCAATATCCTTCCTTATCCTGTCCTTAGCCGCATCCGATTCCGCCACCTCCAACGCCAATTCCAGCACCGAGCTCCTCTTCTCGGGCAAATTGGTATACTCCCTGGCAATCTTCTCTGGCGTTTTGCGTTTTGGGGGGGGGGGGGTTGGTTGAAAAAGCAAAAAGAAAAAAATAATAAAAAAACAAGTTAACTAAGTCACGTGACCGGCACGTGCTCGGTCAACGTCGGAAAACGAGCAAAGGTGGTGGTCAACAAACACATTGGCTGCAAAAGGTGGTTTTAGACAAATAGGCTTAGAAAAGGTGGTTTCTGACAAAATTGCCATATATATATTCAACATCAGCTTTGCTCCTACAAACAGGTACGCATTATTTTCAAACTACAGCAACAGTGTTGTAATTCAAAGAACACTTGCCAAATGTTACGAAGTATAATTTATAGTTCGATGTTATAATTCAAATAAAGAATTTAAAAATTATAGTTGAGAATCCATGAAAACTCAATGACAGCAAATAAACCTCACTTTTCCAAGTTAATTGTTTGATTACAAAGTATATTGAACACTGCATCTCTTTATGTTTATGTTAAATACTATGATCATAAAAGTTGTAAAGAATTAAAATGCAAAGACTAGAGAAGAAAGCAAACGAAAAAAATAGTTTTACTGGACTTTCAAGTAACCTAAGTCCTTTCTAATGGCTTAAACCACTACTTCAATTCCCACGCCACTCAGTCAAAACCCGTTGATACTTCAGGTCTAGCAATTAAGCAACTTACTTCAGAAATTCATCTATTTTGTATATTAATTTTTAATACATTTCAACAGTAAAAAAATAAACTACATTTGCAGAAAATAACGGAGTATATGTTTCAGAAAATTACATGTTAGATCTAAAGCATGATGTTACAATTCAGAAATAATTTTAGCATTGGAAGCATGATGTTAAAATCACGCACACGTATATGGAGATTATATATGTAAAACACATATATTGAGATTATAATAGATTAAGTACTACTTATGAAAAAAAGCTGTAAATTACCCAAAAAAACGAACTCAACGATTTCTGTTGAGTAAAAAACAGAAAATAATATTTAAAAAATTCAGAAAATCAGATTGCGTCATATTTTGCAATTTGTCCTCATTTCTC
>SNQN01002659.1:20412-37641 GCA_008642245.1 Bassia scoparia | reverse complement strand
CTAATACTATACTAATCTATACTAATACATACTATACTAATCTATACTAATACTAATACAATACTAATACTAATACTAAACTTAAAACTAATACTAAGTACTAATCTAATACCTAATACTATAATAGGTAAGTAATATAGTAAATAGTAATAGGTAATGTAATAGTAAATAATAATAATAATAATAATAATAATAATAATAACATAATAATAATAATATATAAATACTAATACTAAATACTATACTAAATAATCTAATATATAATCTAAATACTAATAACTTAATACTAAACAATAACTAATACTAATACAATACTAAAGTAATACTCATACAATACTAAATACTATACTAATACTAATACTACTACTAATACTAATACTAAACTAATACTAATACAACTAATAAAAAAATACTAATTCACTAATACTTAATAATAGTAATCGTAAATAGTAATAGTAATAGTAATATAATAGTAATAGAAAGTAATAGTACATAGTATAGTTAATAGTAAATAGTAATAGTAAAGTAATAGTAAAGTAAAAGTAATGTAATAGTAATAGTATTAGTAGTAATAGTAATAGTACTTATAAGTAATAGTGTAATAGTAATAAAATAATAATAATAATAATAATATAATAATAATAATAATAATAATAATAATAATAAATAATAATAAATTAATAATAATAATAATATAATAATATATAATAATAATAATAATAATAATGTTTGGACTTACGAGAGCAAAATAGGAAACAAGGAGGGGAAAGCAGGGGCAGCAAGCAACGACAGAGGAGAGAGAGAGTGGGAGGAAGGAGTGGCGGTGGCAGGCGGGCAGAACGGCGGCGGAGGAGAGAGAGAGGGAGAGGAGGTGGAGTGGCGGTGCAGCGACAGCAATCCACCAGACAGCAGGAGCGAGCGAACCACGCAGCAACAACTTGCAGCAGTGGTGCTGCAGGCAGGGGCGTGCCCGCGGTGGAAGCCGAGGAGAAAGAGAGGGAGACGGAGGAGGAGGCGGTGGTCGCGGCTCCGACGGGCGGGCAGAGGAGGCCATAAAGGAACAAGAAAAAACCGAGATTAATTTGGGACTTTGATTAGAAGTAAAATTAATGAGTAGAAATGAGATTAGGATTTTTCAGTAAATTAATAATTATTTTATTTTATTTTTCAAAAAGGAAAAAAAGGAGTGAATGACTGATCATCAGGTTAGGTTAAAAGTATAATGAGTGAAGATTAGGTTACAAGGTAGTATATTCCGTATAATGCCTCAGGTCATTATTATTCATTGAGACCACCAAAAGGTGGGATTATTCATTCCATTTTTCCATAAAATTATTGCCTAATCAACAACCTAAAAAAATATTAAAAAAGGTAAGAAAATCATAAAATTAAGCATTGACATGAGATTCCCAAAACGACAACTAAGAAAGGGAGGGGGGGGGGGGGTGAGAAATGAGGACAAATTGCAAAATATGACGCAATCTGATTTTCCTGAATTTTTTTAAAATATTTTTTCTGTTTTTACTCAAAGAAATCGTGAGTTCGTTTTTTTGGGTAATTACAGCTTTTTTTTCATAAGTAGTACTTAATCTATTATAATCTCAATATATGTGTTTACATATATAATCTCATATACGTGTGGTATTTTAACATCATGCATCCAATGCTAAAATTATTTCTGATGTACATCCATGCTTTAGACTAACGATGTAATTTCTGAAACTATACTCAGTTCTTTTCTGCAAATGTAGTTTTATATTTTTTACTGTGAATATGTATTAAAATTAATATACAAAAAGAGAATTTCTGAAGTAAAGTTTTAATTGCTAGACACTGAAGTATCAACAGGTTTTGCTGAGTGGGTGGAATTGAGTAGTGGTTTAAGCCATTAGAGAAGGACCAGGTATCTGAAAGTCCGTAAAATATTTTTTTTCGTTTGCTTTCTCTCTAGTCTTGCATTTTAATTTTACACTTTTATGATCATAAGTATTTAACAATAAACATAAGAGATGCAGTGTTCAAGTATACTTGTAATCAACAATTAACTTGGAAAAAGTGAGGTTTATTTGCTGTCATTGAGTTTTCATGGATTCTCAACTAAAATTTTTAAATTCTTAATTGAATTATAAACTCGAACTAAAATTATACTTCGTAAACAATTTGCAAGTGTTCTTTGAATTACATACACTGTGCTGTAGTTTGAAAATAATGCGTACCTTTTGGTAGGAGCAAAGCTGATGTTGAATATATATATGGCAATTTTGTCAGAAACCACCTTTTCTAAGCCTATTTGTCTAAAACCACCCTTTGCAGCCAATGTGGTTTGTTGACCTTTGCCGTTTCCGACGTTACCTGAGCACGGCCGTCACTGACTTAGTTAACTTGTTTTTTTATTATTTTTTCTTTGGCTTTTTCACAACCCCCCCCCAAAACGCAATATATCGCCAGAGAAGATTGCCAGGGAGTATACCAATTTGCCCGAGAAGAGAGCTCGTGCTGGAATTGGCGTTGGAGGTGCGAATCGGATGCGGCTAAGGAACAGGTAAGGAAGGATATTGGCGGGGAATGAGGCTGTGAGAAGGAGGTTGAGTGGTTCCGGTGAAGGTGTCGGTGGGACGTTACAGGATGGGGAGGTAGCGGAGGCCACAAGTGTGGTGGTGTTGCCGGTGTGCGAGGTGAGGGAGGGGGGAGATGGGAGGGAGGATGCCTGCGGAGAGTAAAGAGTGTATGGGAGTTTGGATGTGTGGCGAATAAGGGGTGGGGAGCCGGTGGGTGGTCTTATCGAGGTGGGCTTCAATGTTTGATGAACTGGCGGGATGGCAGTGACGTGTAATAATGCCCAAGGTAACTTGCTTGGAAGGTGAACGGACGTATTTAAAGGGTTTGGGGGATTTTGGTTGAAAAAGCCAAAAAGAAAAAAAAATTTTAAAAAAAAATTTATTGAAGTCACGTGACGCACGTGCTTGGTCAACGCCAGAAAATAGCAAAGTGGTTGGTCAAACACATTGGCTACAAAAGGTGGTTTATATAAATATAATTATTATATATATAAATATATATAATATATATATATAAATATTATATCTATATATAGGGTCAGGATCAGTGAACCACATGTTATAATGAAAACGTGAAAACCAAAATAAGTGGCTACATTTTAACATTTGAAGGGGTACATACAAGCAATAAAGGGGTACACAAGACTTTCAGTACTATTGATGAACAGTACAACGTGTACCCTTTAACCTTCATGTCCCAGATGAAATAACAAGTATATACATAGATTAATCGTGTCCGTCATCTCCAACCATGGTCAAGAATTAAAAGTTTTTAGTTTTCACCTAAGGTTTTGTGTTTTCACATGATCCATTCCTATATATATATAAATACAACACACACACACACATATATATATTTATATTATATTTATATATACCAAATCTCAATAATATTTGTAAGGAAGAACACCAATGAGGACACTAAAGAACAACATTGGAAGACGCAATTGAAGCACATAGAATCGAATTGATATTACCTTGTAATTTGTGAGAAAAACTTGTTTCAAAAATCATCACAGATTAGAGAAGAGTTTAATGAAAAATTAGAGTACATTGCATGAAAGATTATGATTTTTTCATTGGGGTTAGTGTTGTATTGTTACTGTATGTAATGTAATGGGCCTCATTTGAATTTAGGCATTCAATGGGGGATTTTTGAATGTAAATTGGCAAATTCTTTTTTTTGACTTTATTGATCATATTGGAGTTGACTCTCACTCTTTGGTTGTTAAATTGCTTAGATCTATTAGTATTAGTATTAGTATTAGTATTAGTATTAGTATTAGTATTAGTATTAGTATAGTAGTATGAGTATGAGTATTAATATAAGTATTATTAGTTTCTTTGTTTTTTTAAGTGTTTAACCTGTTATTATAGGTGAGGAGAGAGAATTTGTAGGTAAAAGTTAGGTTTTAGTATAATGGGTGAAGATAAGGGTACAAGGTTAGTACGTATATTCCGTAATAATGCTCAGGTCAGATTATTCATTGAAGACCACCAAAAGGTGGGATTATTCGTTTTCATTTTTTCTAACTTTTTTTGGTTTGTTAATTCTTAGTTTCGTTTAAAGGTAACGCCGCAAAATACCCAAAACAAATTAACACAAAATAATTTTTTTTAAAAAAATACTACAAATTTTTTTAAAAACCATTCCTTTTCGATTTAATGGGAACAAACAATTGGGATCAAGAAATGAAATGTTAAAAAAAATTACAATTTTTTTTAAAAAAAAATCCTTTCTGACTTAATGGGGAAAAAAACTGGGATCAAGAATGAAATGTAAAAAAATAGGGAAATTCCATTTGGTACCACTCAGGACCTGCCAATTCCAAATGGTACCATTATATCTTTCGTAATCCAAGCTGTACCATTAATTATTTAACCTAATTGCTACAGTAACACACTTTGTTAATCACTGTTAGGCTGCTYTTAGTGTTGTTTAATTGATGGTTAAGTAGGGTTAAAATTGTTTAATTCCTTACAATTAATAACCTATTTATTTCCTTACTTACCAAATTCAAAACTTTTCACTCGACATTTATCTCTGACCCTTTGTCTTCTCTTCTCCTACCTCTGCTTCTGAGTTACGATCTACAATTTGCTCCATTGTTGTTGTCTGTGTTTCTCGTCGCTGCCAATTGTGAGGTTAGTAGTTGTTGTTACCTTTTTCCCTTTTCTTTTGTAAATTATTTCTGTTTGCTTGAGTATAATTTCATGATTGTTTGATCTTGAATGTTTCTGAATTTCGATTGTTTTTTTTCTGAATTTTTCAACTGCTACTGTATTATTATTTTTCAGTTGTTGTTATGATTATACTTGTTCTGATTTCCTTTTTCGTTTATCTTTTGTAAATTATGTGTGTTTGCTCGTATAAAATCAGTTGTATTGTTTGATTGTTCTTAATTTTTTCTGAATTTCAAATGTTTTTTTTTTGTGATGGTGTGAAATAACTGTATTATTATGTTGGGATGTTTGAGTAGTTGTTGTTTGTGTTGTCATTTTTTTTTTGTCTCGAATTATAGTGTCTGATTACTGTATTGTTATTTGTTGGGTTAAATTTTTGTGCAAATTGTAATTGTTCTTGGTTACATACAGAATGGGTTTTCAGGAAAGGGTGTTACGATTTCAGTCTTTGGGGTCATTTGTAGACATCAAAGTTGATGTCGATATGTGTAGCTTGATAGATGTGTTAAGTGTGTATGAGGACAGAGCTAAGTTGTTGGGTTATGAGGTTCCTCTGTATCCTAAGTTTTTCTATGTGCTTAAAATGAACCAAGTTGAGTTGAATGAGGACAAGGACTTGATGTCTATGTTTAAGAATTTGCCTGATCATGAAATGATTTCCATTTTGGTGATGGCTAAGATGAAACCTAGTGCACTTAATGAGTTGGTGATGAGGCTTAGGGAGAACCATGGTGGTAATGATGATGGTCATGAAACACAACCACAGGGGATCGAGGGTAATGCAACCATTAAGGATCAGTTGTTGGCAAATATGGAGACAAATGTGAATGTTAAGGGTAAAAAGTTGCCTGTGAGGAGGAGTGTTGCCTCAACATCAAAGGGGAAAGGTAAGGAGATCCATGAGGTAGATAGGGTTGAAGAACACATGAAGAATTATGCATTTGATGAACTTAGTGATGCCAATGGTGAGGGTTATGATCCTGTAACTCAACAGACATGGTTGGACTTAGAAGATGAGTTTCCACCTGATGATCCCAAGGACTTCAAGAAGTGGTTGAAGGAGGCAAAGAAAAAGGAGAGAGACCTAGCTAAGGGACTTAAGAAGGGTTCCACATCAAAGGAGAAACCACCTACTAATCCTAATCCTAAGGCTGCTGCTAAATTGAAGGCAAATATTCCCAAGGCTAAAATGCAACAGCCTGTTGTCACTCTAACTAATGAAACACCAAATGCACTTGAAATCATAATTGGGAGTCAAACACCAAATGCACCACAGAGCCCTGAAGTAGATGCACATACACCAAGGAGGAGTCAAAGATTGAATGCTACCATAGGTGCTTCACCAAATCATGAGCAACAAACAAATGAAACACCATWTGAACCAGAAATCATAATTGGGACTCAATCTAGTTTTGCACCACAGAGCCATCAAGGATCTCCTCAGACACCAAGGAGGAGTCAAAGGTTATCTTCTTCCATAAGTGCTTCACCAAATCAAGAGAAACAAATTGAATCAAATTCTGAGATTTTCCAGAAAAAAATACCTAGGACAACAGCAACAAAGAAGGGTRTTTTTGTCAGTGCTAAGAACAAAGATGCCACTGAAGTTGAAGTCCCTTCCAATGTTCCTCAAATTCAAACAAGATCTACTATGTCTGTGAATCATTTCCAGCTGAATGAACACATAGAGGAAAGTGATGATGATTCAGATGACACTTACGCATGCTCAACTGAAAGTGATGATGAACATCAGATTAACAACAATGAAGAAAATGAAGAAGGTATTSAAAATAACCAGCTWGAAGAGGATTTCAGTTTACCAACAGTGGAGGACACTTGGAACCCTCATCAGTGGAATAATTACTTGGATTATGGTGACTGTAATGAAGATGGTTACTTTGCAAGATTGTACAAAAATGGTGAAATTTATGAAGAGCAAGTTTWTGGAAAAATTGAATTAAGACCTTGGATGATATTGTGTCCAGTAAGGATTTGCAATGACTGTATTATGGTCTGATAAGTCAAGATACACAGCAATTTGCTCAGCACTTCACTGCCAATGGAGAATTCATACTTCCAAATTGTTAGATGGAAGGACTTGGGCTATTAAGAAGATTGATCCAAATTTTCATACATGCAGAGGTCTTGTGACAGAGAACCCTGTTTGCATAGTAGAATGGGTGGGGAAGAAATTGATGGATGACATAAAGGGCTAATCCTGAAATTAAAGGAAAGGAATTAAATGACATGCTATTTGAGAGGTATAGGGTATACATGAAGAAATCATCACTGTACAATATGAAGAATTATGTAATAGATGAGCTGTTTGGGGGTCATGATAAGAGCTATGAACTCCTTAATCCATATGTGAGAATGGTGCATGAAACTAACCCTGACTCAACAGCCTTTTGTGCATTTAATGACATAGGCCATCCAGAAAGAGCTATGCAATTTTCAACTGTGTTCATTTCATTTGCTTGGGTTCAACAAGGGTTTCTTAGTGGTTGTAGATCACTCATAGGGGTTGATGGGGCACACCTGAAAGGAAATTATGGTGGTGTCTTGTTATCTGCAATTGGCATGGATGACAACAAGGAAATCTATCCTATTGCATATGCTATTGTGGATGGGGAAAATGAAGAAAATTGGGCATATTTTTTCTGGCACTTGTTCTGTATTATGAACAATGGTACAAGAGACAACTAGACCATCATTTCAGATAGACAGAAGGTGATCATCACCTATTAATTATGCAATTTCAAGTGTTACTACAAGTTTTATATGTCTTAACAATTTTCATTTATTTTTGTAGGGTGTTGATTTGACACTCAAAAAGGTTTGGCCACTTGCAAAAAGAAGATACTGCTGCAGGCATCTCGGTAGGAATTTCAAGAAATAATTCCCTGGTCCTCTAATGTATATCCTCTTTTGGAGAGCTTGTAATGCCACTAACCCATTTACTTTCAAAAAAGCCATGGAAAGACTGAGAAAGGAAGGCAAAACCCCTGTCATGAAGTGGTTTGCAGACTTAGGTAATCAATCTAAGTGGACTAAACATAAGTTTGATCCATCAGTATGTTCTGATGTGAACACATCAAACTTTGTGGAGAGTTTCAACTCAACTCTAGGTGTTGACAGGTATAGGCCAGTCCTCACTTTGTTAGAAGGTATGGTTTGGTTCTTAATTGATGGTGATTTGTTTTGATGTAAATTTGTCACAAAATATTTGATGCACCATTTCTAATGAATGTGGGAATTAGAAGAGTTTGCATGGTGAGGATTTCAACAAGGCAACAATAAGCAGAAAAATGGGATGATGATGGACTTTGTCCAAAAATTGAGAAGATGTTGAAGGAAATCAATGTGGCAACAAAGTTTTGCAAGGCACACAAGTCTTCACCTGGAGAGTATGAGATTCATGAGGGCAAGAGTGCCTTTCCCTTGAGCATAAACAACAGGAAATGTTCATGTGGGGCTTYGCAAATAACTGGCATTCCATGCAGCCATGCAGTTGGAGCCTTAATTGATTCAAAAGTAGACCCACGCCAATATGTTAGCTCATGGTACTCTGTTAAGACATAAAAGAAGACATACTCACACTATATTGCTCCAATATCCGACTCTGAGCACTGGCCTGAGTTTCCAGATTTGCACAAAGTACCACCACCACCACCTCACAAAAGGGGAGTTGGAAGGCCAAGCAGAAATAGGAGAAGAGAGGAAGGAGAGGAAGCTAAGAGAAGGATAAGTAAAACAGTGAAATGTGGAAATTGTGGCCATTATGGGCACAATAAGAGAAACTGCAAGGGTGCCCCAACTGCTAAGGAGCTTGCATCAAGTGAACCTACTGCCACAACTATCAAAAGGAAGAGAAAGGAAACCACAAGTGAAAATAACAAGAAGAAGAAAGCATCTGACAAAGACCAAGTTGTTCTAAGCCAAACTGGAAGCCAACCTCAAGAATTCAGCCAACATGAAGCATGATTTGTCTATCTTAGACTTATTTTAGTTTCTAATTTTCTCAGTGTTTGTGTTAACTATTGGAACTCATAAGGAGTCCTTTACAGTTTGGAGTATTTTTGTCAGTGCTTGTGGATGTGTTTGGAGTATTTACTTGGAAAAAAAACTGAAGAAATCAATGTTATTCCAGTGCTTGTGTTTTTTGCTCAACTTGTGAGTCTCATTTACAGGCTTATGCATTTACAGGATTGTGTTTTTRGCTCAAGTTGTGACTCTCATTTACAGTCTCAACACTAATTAATACATCAAACTTTATTGCTTGGAATCTAGACTTGATGATGATTGCTTGGGATTAGGCTTGGCAGCAAACCTTCGAWGAAAAAAAATGAGAGAAAAAGTTAAGAAAAAGAAKAACAAAATGTGGAAATTAATCAGTGGCATGCAACAGCTATGAAGAGGAGAGGTCAAATTATTAAAAAATAAGGAGCAATTAATGAGGTAATCAGCAAAATTAACAGACCTAAGCAAAACTAACAACAGCCTAATAGTGATTAACAAAGTGTGTTACTGTAGTAATTAGGTTAAATAATTAATGGTACAGCTTGGATTATGAAAGATATAATGGTATCATTTGGAATTGACAATACTTGAGTGGTACCAAATGGAATTTCTCAAAAAATTAAATCTAAGAACACCATGCGACTACCACAACTCAAAATATGTCGATTAGACTTTAAATGCAACATGCAAACCACCAATAAATCTAAATTAATTTAAGAAAAGACTCTAAACTGAATCACAAATAAATAATAAAACAAAAATTTATTTTTGAAAAAAGGTAGAAAATTTAATGATTCAAAATACACAACGAAACTAAGTTACATAAAGGAACAAACAATAACATAATGTCAAACTAAATCAAACAACTTACTTGAGATTGGTTGACGGTTGAAAATCCCATTTCAATGAATGGTACAATAGATCAAAATCATGTATGAATAAAAATATCTTAATTTTACTGTATTTTAATTGATGAATTGATGGAGAAAAATAGATAAGATGAAGAGAGAAAGTAGAGAGGTTGATGATAAAGAAAGACAGAAAAGATGTCAGGAAAAAAAAGAGGACATGGCAATAGATAGTGAAGATTTTTGACAAGAGAGAGAATAGTTAGATTGTTGAAATTTAATTGGGAACGCATAAAAATAAAACAACTTGATTCAGTGATATCCCTGTACAAATAAAACATAACAACTCCTTTTCCTTTTTTATCCCTTTTTTAATGGACAAGAACAACTCCTTAGGATCATTTTTCATTTATCTACAATTTCATGTTTGTCTTTATCGAACACTTTGTTATACTCTCTCTATTCCACTAAATTCAATTCCTACCATTTCTATTTTTCACATTTAACAATGCACAATTTGTATGCTAAATATTTTTAGTTTTACATTAGTAAAAATCATAAAAATTAATCTACTCATTAAGTCGATTCAAACCAGATCCCACTTGACTATATTCACTTTTATATATTGACGAGAAATTYGAAAATTCTCACAATTTATGAATAGTAATAGTTTTCCTTATTGTAGGAATTTAGTGGAACGGAGGGAGTATCATTTAATAATTATATTTTTTTGATATGTGTAGACCATATTAATACGTTAAATTTTACTAATTTTTTGTTATGTATTGTATATTATGAAATATCTAAGTTGCATACTAAATGTCAACTACGTTGCATTCCCAAAAATATTGGCTCATCAATAGCTTAGACAATATATAAGGATGTTATAGATACAAATATCTAAGATAAAATATGACAAAAAATTTAGGACATAAAGTAAACTAACAAAGCTACATATCTCACCTTTCATAAGGTTAGCTCTAAAATGGATGAATACGAACTACAAAGATCGCAAGAACGTAGGACTAGGTGGATGGAAAAGAAAGGGCGACAACGAAATTTGTTGACCCCGGATCAAAGAGATTCGGAGAATGCAAGGAGACGAGCTAGACGAGAAAATGAGAATATATCACCTCGAAATATTCAGTTTGAATCACCAGTCATTGAAAATCGAGGTGATGCATCAACCAAGGACTCCTATGGCAGACATCACTAATCACCAACAACGTGTGATACATAATCAAGATAGACTCAAGTGTAAGTATATTATATCAAAGATAAAATTTTCCTAATAGTTGATGATGATTTAAATATTAAAACAAGCTTCAATGTAATGCAACCATTATTGGACATTAATGCCAACAATTACATTGGAATTGCAGCCGAAAGTATGACGCTCAATCGACAGTTTTYTATTAGTGAAAGAAGCAGATCTAACGTCAACAACATGCCTAGTCGACAGTTATGTGTTGGTTAAAGTAGCAGATCCAATGTCAACAATATGCTTAATCGACACTTTTCCAACGGTGAAAGTAGTAGATCCAATGTCAACAATGCGCCAACAATTGCTCTTCCAATAAGGACTTGGAAGGTTGGCCGGCATGGATATCATAATTGTGCAAGGGAATACCAGGAGAGTCAAGGAGTCCCTATACTCACTACACCCCCGATGAAAACATGCCCACACAGTCAAGCACGTCTTTTCAGTTGTGAAACATCTGAATTATGTTTCTTCAGCGAGAAGATCAAATTACCTGAATTTCCACTTTCATCTGCTCTACTAGACTTATATTCTGACCAAGGTAAAGTTGGTGAAGATTTCAGAGTAGACATTCGCAAATACAATCATGTTTTTGCATTCACTTCAATGGGAGTTATTGTAGATGATGAGTTAGCCAATGCACGTGAAGGTGTGTACACATTTCGTGCTCAGGGTTCAATTTACCATCGCATTGGTGGTTTTCTACCTTTGAACTCAACCGATCGTCCAAGATTTCTTCAAATGTACATTTACGATACTGATCATGAAAATAAACATTGTCTTGCGGAGAATTCAACATTAAGAGCTTATATTATTGACAAAATAAAAAACATTTTACATGAACACAATCCTTTTGTCCAAAAACRGCGACATCTTGCTCAACGAGATGACATACAAGAATGTAAGTTTGTCTTAAAGGAGTAACCTTCCAATCATCCTAATTATTCAATGCCATCAGCATCTCAAGTTGCAGCAATTGTTGTTGGAGGTGATGATATATCCAACCTGAAAGAAAGGGATGTCATGGTAGAGTCTGTTGCTGGACAACTTATGTTTATTAGAGAAACTGCAGGCTACTAAGACCCGTTACAATACCCCTTATTGTTTCCTTATGGCTCCTACGGTTGGGATTTAAACACAAGATCTTTGACCGACAAGAAGATAACATGTCGTGAATTCTATTCATACATGTTTCAGGTGCCTATATTTGTATAACTTTTCTTTTCTTTCTATTTCACATTATGAGACTCCAAATTAATTAACATATTTTCCAACCTACTTGATATAGATGAGACAAAGTTATGATTCCATACTCTTAAGGGTTGGCCGCTGAGCTCAACAATTTGTTGTTGATAATTGTGTAAAGATGCAAGCATCTAATTTGAGATAGATTGCACTTAACTGAGACACAATTCGCGCAGATTTGTACAAGGGACTAGAAGAATCATACAATGCTGGGGAACAAATTACAGCTAAATCTACCTATATTCTAATGCAAAAATATTTCATTAAATCTAACATTCAATGTACTTATTTCTTGCATACATAGAAAATGTTGGCCGAAGAACTATACTTCCATCATCATTTGTTGGAAGTCCGCAAGATATGCATCAATAATACCAAGATGCAATGACCTTGGTTCAGAAACTTGGCAAGCCTGACATATTTCTTACTATGACATGCAATCCATCTTGGTCGGAATTATTGGCAGAATTATTACCCGGACGACAACAACCTCATGATCGGCCAGACTTGCTAACAAGGGTATTTCATGCCAGACTCGAGGAGTTGAAAAAGGACATGTTAGAAAGAAATGTCTTAGGGAAGGTTATTGCTTATGTTTATGTGATTGAATTCCAAAAAAGGGGTCTTCCACATGTTCATATGCTACTAATCTTAGACCAAATAGACAAGCTTTCAAGTCCTGATGACTACGATAAAAATTGTTAGAGCAGAGATTCCCGACCAACAACAAGAGCCCGAGCTCCGAAAAAGGGTTCTCAAACACATGATTCACAATCCATGTGGTCTCTAAAATCCCCGTTCACCATACATGAAACAGGGGACATGTAAGAAGTGGTTTCCCCAATCCTMCTACAATAGCACAATGCATGGAAACGACTCATATCCTCTATATCGTCGCCGTCAAGAGGCTACACTTGTACCTTTGCGTGAAAATTCTCGAGTTTTGGTAGATAATCGATGGGTAGTTCCATATAACCCATGGTTATTGAACAAGTATGATTGTCACATCAATATAGAGAAATGCAGTAGCATTAAGTGTGTGAAATATTTGTATAAGTATATCCATAAGGGTTCAGACAGAGTATCCATGGAAGTTCATAAAGGGGATGAAATTGCACAGTTTGTGGATGCAAGAGGGATCTGCGCACCTGAAGCTATATGGAAGTTTWTTAAATTTCAAATGACTCGCATGAACACATCTGTAGACTGCTTACAAGTACATCTTCTTAACATGCATCAAGTTAGATTCGAAGCAAACCAGTCAATTGAGACTGTCCTGGCTGACCCAAGAAGCTCAACTGTCCTGGCTGACCCAAGAAGCTCAAAAATAATGTTAACCGAGTTTTTCAAGATGAATTCGGATGATTCGAAAGCTAAAGTTATCTATATCGAGATTTCCTAGAGAAATACAGATGGATCAACTCAACGCGTGAGTGGCGCCGTCGAAAAACCATGCAGAGAGTTATAGGTCGATTATATGTTGCTTCACCTTTGGATGCAGAAAGGTTTTACCTAAGAATGTTGTTAAACCACGTTAAAGAGCCTAAATAATTTGATCATTTAAGGACAATCAAWGGGGTACTACACCCTACCTTTAGAGCTGCAGCCGAGTCATTGGGTCTTATTGAAAATGATCAAAGCATACGACAATGTCTTCAAGAAGCATGTCAAATAAGAATGTCGACAATGTTACGACGGTTGTTTGCAACTATCTTGATATATTGTCAACCAACCAGGTTACGTGCATTATGGGATGAGTTCTTCCCACATTTGGTTGAGGATTACACGTCTTCAAGAATGGCAAACAACAATGAAATTCTGACTTATAAGCACCTAAAAGACTTGGATAACTTGATGCGATCACTAAGAAAGAGGATTTCTTATTTCAATGAATTGCCATGTTAACCTGAATCATTCGAAAACATTGATGAGTTATCTGAAATACTGGATGAATACTTCTCGGTGTCTATTCCTATAGAGGATAATGAATGCATTGCAAAGTTGAATGTTGACCAGAAAGTTGTATATGAAAAAGCGATGAATGCAGTCATGGTGAAGAGCAGTGGTGCTTTTTTCATTGAAGGCCCTAGTGGTACTGGAAAACATATTTATATCGASCTTTWTTAGACACTGTGAAGGGTAGAGGTGAGATAGCTATACCAACAGCAACTTTCGGAATCGCAGCTACATTGTTGCATCAAGGAAGAACAACACATTCAAATTTTTAGCTACCATTGAAACCCAACAGCTCGGCAACATGCATCTTCACTAAGGGTTCTAAAACGGGCATTCTTCTAAAACATTCTTTGATCATAATATGGGATGAAGCCCCAATGACAAACAGGTATCAGTTTGAAGCAGTTGATCGGTCACTTAAATATTTAATGGAGAGTGACCTACCATTTGGTGGAAAAATTATTGTGTTTGGAGGGGATTTTCGGCAGGTTCTACCTGTGGTAAGAAACGGAACAAGAGCTCAAATGATTAATGCATCCTTATTAAAGTCCCCACTTTGGGGTCATATTGAAGTACTGCATTTGAAAGAGAACATGAGATCAAGAAACGACAATGGGTTTGCAAATTTTTTACTCTCTGTACGAAATGGTGAAGAACCTGTCATCGTAGATGTTATGATTAAATTACACTCTCAAATGGTAATACCTACAGTTGATGAAAATTCAGCTAATGAGTTGATTAATCACATATTTCCTAATTTGAACGACCACATTGGAGATCACGACTTCATGGTAGAAAGGGCAATCATCACTCCTTTGAATGAAGATGATGATAGAGTAAATGACAAGGTTATCAGATGATTTAATGGAGAAGGACGCACATATTCCTCTTTTGATTCAGTCTCAGATGATACGAGAAATTTGTACCAACAAGCACTACTACAAAAAAAAGCCTAATTGACCGGTTGAAAATTGTCAAAGAGACCGCAAAACAACCGATCTCTAGGTGACCGGGCTCTTAGGTAAAGAGATTGGGTTTTTCTTGCAGTTTCTTAGATGAATCAAAGAGACCGGTGGTATGTAATAACCGGTCTCTTTGACAATAACCCAAGAGACCGATTATTGATCATGCACCGATCTGTTTGATCCATCTAAGAAACCGGTTATATTACATTACCGGTCTCTTAGGTGATAGTTTTTTAATAAAAAAAAAGTGCACGTGAGGTGGGGAACATTACCCTTTATCACCTCACAACTAAATCAATAATCAATCATTCATTACATAACATTACTTAACTAATTTATACTCCGTAATATACAAACAATCCTAATAATCATGCATTTTATAATATTACTTTATTTCATTTAATATARAATTGAAACTATCTTACATTATTACTCTACTAGTTTTTATGTGCACGCGATGCGTGCTTAGGCTTATGAAAATTGTATTTTATCATTAAAAATAGTTATAAAGTATGCATCAAAATAAAATGTTTATACTCCGTAGCTAATTAGTAATATAATTTTATTGAATTGTAACTGTGTTTTTTTTTTAAATATGACTTGAAATTCAAAATAAAACCGTTAGTATTTCAATTTATTGTTTAAAGCTTTTCACTAATTAAGTTACATAATAAATGCAATTTTCATTTTTAATCACATAATTAGCAATTAATTCATATTTTTTTCAAAAATCATTAAGGGTATAAAAGACTTTTAAGAAGGGGGACACCATCTTCCTCCCCCCTTCCCTTATATAATAAAGATTTGAAACTATAAATCTCGCAATACAAAATACAGTATACTACTTCGTATACATCTTCAAATTTATCAAACCCAACTCCGTTTTCTTGCCCAGATTCATTTTGTTCCATTTGTAAAAGAAAGCCAGCCAAAAAAATTTAGCGATTTTCTCAACTTAATAATCAAATTGAATTCGATTTTGAGTTCTTATGGCGTTAAATGAAAACCCCCAAAAAAGCATATGAACCCAGTTAAAAAAAAAAAGTAAAAAGAAAAAACCAAAAAAATTGAACTTGCTTAGATCTAAAAAAAAAGAATAAAAATTACGAATCAAAATTAGAAGAAAAATTACCAGTGTTTATGGTCTCTTGCATAAAACCAACCTTTACATGTGGCATGATGGGAGGCAAGGTGCTAAATAAGTTGTGTTCCAAGTAAGGAAATCTTAAAAAARAGGGAATCTAAATCTTTATGTCTGCACTGATTACTCGTCGGAAAGTCCTTCAAAAAGTACGCCGGTGCGATGTCAGGTCCCTAAGGAGAGAGAAAACACAGTCAGAGGGCCCAGTGGGTGTTCCCTGGGGACCACCTCCGATTCTTAAGTCAGCAAAAGAAGGAGAGAGAAAAGAGAGAGAATTTGAGAATTAGAGAGAGAAAGTACTAGTTTTTAGGTAAAGTCTCAGAATGAATGAGTGTGTGTGTGTCCTTTATCCAGATGCTGYGCTCCCTATTTATAGACAATATGAGGGCAATATGGTAATTTCAACCTGACTCAGAAATATCTAGAAGATCTTCTAACTGAATTTAGTTAGACAGCTTCTTAAAGAAGTTTTCCCCTGTTTGACTGGTCAACAAGGCTAGTAATGGCATTCCCGTAATAATTGTTAATGGGCCAGGCCCAACACATGGTGGGCTGGAACAATTAGCCCCACGCTTAATTCTTAAGTGAAAACTTCTTCTTGTAGCTTAAGTGTTGAGCGGAATATGGCAACTAGTTCCAACATTCTTAAATATTTCCTGATCAGTCCGAAGTTATAAATACAAAATCCTACACTTAGGATTTTAGCCCCTAACATCAGATAGATCAGGTAAAAATGCAATCGAGATCGTGTCACTTCAAGCCCCTATGGGCGTTTAAGTCCCAGGGCGTTCAAAGCCCAGGGCGATTATAAGGTAATCAACTCGGATCGCCCTAATTGGGCTATCCGAGGATTAATACATTGAAGCCCCTGGGCGTTCAAAGCCCAGGGTGATTAGAAAGCAATCAACTCGGATCACCCTAACTGGGCGATCCGAGAATTGATACATTGAAGCCCCTGGGCGTTCAAAGCCCAGGGCGATTAAAAGCAATCAACTCGGATCACCCTAACTGGGCGATCAGAGAATTGATACATTAAAGCCCCTAGGCGTTC
>SNQN01002658.1:35351-70975 GCA_008642245.1 Bassia scoparia | reverse complement strand
CTCTTTTGGCCATAAATTTTTTCGTGTGTTCATCATATGATCATATGGACTCTTTTGGACAATTTTTTCGAAATTTTTTCGAAAATCAATTTTTGTGAAGTATAATCCACATTTTTTTGATAGGTATTTTGTGAATAAATCGATAATAGAATTAGTAGCTCGTTAAATGTGAATGAAGCATTATGATATTAAAGTAAAGTGTAGATATCATTAAAAACATTTTGGGATTGCAATTAAAAAAATTATTATCATATAGGACTCATATTTTAAAACCCGCCCAGATCCCAAATTACTCTCGAACAACCCTGAATATATGTTCCAGCTTCTAGTGTTTTATCTATTTATTTTCAATCAAATTATTTTCTTCAAGAACTGGTGAGTTTGTCAATGAGACTGAATATATGGAGGATACAATTGACTTGCAACTAAACGAGTAGGCAATGAGAATTAAAATAAAAGGGGGGGTTTCTAAGGTGTGTCTTCGAGTTTCTTCAGTTTCTAAGTTGTATCTATGGTTTTTATAAATTCTAAGTTGTGCCCTCCAATTTCTCCAAATTCTAAGTCATGCCCTTATTTCGCTTCAATTACTTAACTAGTAAAATTATTATAAGGAGATGGTTGTGGTTGTGGTAAGGTGTGTGGGTGGTTTAATTTGTTTTTATTTTTTTCTTTTTCTTTTATATTATACTTAAGTGATTTAAATGAAATAAGGGTATGAGTTAGAATTTGAAGAAATTGAAGGACACAACTTAAAATTTCTAAAAAACATGATTACAGCTTAGAAACTGAAGAAACTCAAGAGCATAGCTTAGAAAACCCCATGAAGAATTATGTATTTAGAAAGGATTTATCCTTTGACAATATAATTTACAATTATTGTTATCTTACACTCTTTCATAATGTTGATTTGGCTTATGCAAGGTAATGGCAACTTCAAGCAATCATTGGCTTAACAACATAAAGCATTATTTTATAGAGCACCTTTTTATAATTTATTGGATTTTGATGATCCCCTTCGTATTTAACCTGATTATTAGTTAAAATTCTAATAGTTATCAACAAAGAATATTTATATTGTTTTTTTTTTCATTATTGTCTCTTTCTTTTGTGAGAACCTTAAATGTTAACTTGAAGAATAACACTAGATATCTCATTAGAGAACCAACACTAATGAGAAAGTATAAACCAATCAAAGAGATTGGGATAACAAGGCCAATCAAATATTATCATAATGTTTTGGATATATTTTAATATGTAAAAAGGACATGTGGGTCCCACGTCCTTTTTACATAAAAAGCAAAATCAAAACCACTATAAGGTTGGTCTATGTAAATATAACAGTGGTCTATGTAAATATAAGGTTGATCTATGTAAATATAAGGTTGGTCTTTGTAAATAAAAATGTGGTCCATGAAAGGAGTTGATTGAAATTACTGAAATAACCCTCTGATTGGGCTTTTATCCCACCCATTTTGATGGGTTTATCACTACTCCTATTGTACTCTACTACAAGCTCTCCAAGGAGAGAGAAAGTGGAGAGCTCACTCTACCCTAGAGGTGATCATTATAAACCCGGCCCGCCGGCCTGGTCCAACCCGCGCCGAAAAAGTGAGGGTTTGAGAAACCAAAAATATTCAATTTTAGTTTAAAAAAAACGCGGCCCGGCCCGCAAGTCCGCTTTGGCCTGCAAAGCCCGCTCTTTTTGGGCGGGTTTGGACAAGATATTTTTGTATACAAGTCCGGCCGACCCGCTCATTTGATAACATCTACTCTACCCCAACAACGGGGCTCTCCATGGAGAGTAATTCAAATTATGCTCTTGGCCAAGAGCAATGAGAGAGCATGCTCTTGGCACAAGAGATGGACATGTGTCCTAAAATAACTACAATATTATTCATAAATTGTGTAGAAATTAAATAAATTGTAAATTGTAAATCTTGTTGGAGAGTACATCATTGTTAGACTCTTTTAGATATGTGATCTTGGGATGCTCTTGAAGAAAGATAAAAGAAAAATTGGATTGGAGAACATTTTTAGACAACATTACCAATGTTGATGCTCTTATCTATGAGCTTATTTGGATGTATCAAATATTTGTAATTTTCAATATAGCATTATGTACTCTAAATAAACACGAGGCGAAAGTTCAACCTCAAATTTTCATCAACCAACGGATCAATTATATCCCATTTGTGTAGGTAATGGGGCTTGTTCATGATCATGATGTTTGATAGAAAGATACTCTAACGTTTTTTGGTGTATAAGTAATTAAATACTCTTTCACTTTACAAAGTATTTTTAACTTATCTTTTTGAGGTGCAAAGATAGTCTTATATCATAGGATGACAATGGTTAAAAGTTTATAACTATCACTATGTTTATCTCTAAGGGTCTGTTTACATTAACCTGAAATCATCTGAACTAAACTGAACTGAATTGAATGGAGTTGAACTGAACTGAACTGAATTGAATATTTTATGAGAGAGAGAAATTGGGTTAAAAACTGAACTGAATGAAGCTGAACTGAACTGAACGGAATGGAGCTGAATTGAACTGAAAATAAGTTAATGTAAACTGGCCCTAAGTATATTCAGATCATTTTATATTCTTAACGAGTAATTAATTGTAAGTGTTTGTTGGATTGTAAAAATATTGGGTGCCAAGTCTATTTAAGAATTTATAATTCCACCCAAACGGATAAGGCGACTTACCTAGTCCCTTGACTAATTGAAATCATATATGTCACTATGCAACCAAACAAATTTTGATATTTGTAGGAAATCACTATTTCTAACATTTTAACACCACAAGAAATTATTATTCATACATGTTGTCATGTTGATGCAAACAAATAAGCACTAAACTAATCTCATGGTATAAATGTTAATATAAGCATTCTCTTTTTTTACACCCCGTCAAATATGAATATGTGAAATGATTAAAAGAGGATACCACGATACATTTTTATCGAGCGGTGATATACGCGTCTGCGCTCCACACACCTCCAAATCTACGCTCCTATTGGCACATAAAAGTCATAACACTGCACGATGTTATTAAAATAATGGAGCGCGAATTTATTTGGCAGAGCGCGGATATCAGTTCCATTTTTACTACGGAGTATATACTTTGTGCCTAAAGTTGGAACCGTCAACATCACTAGTGCCTAAAGGTTATGCTAACACACACACAAATGACACAAAAGAGTTGAGTATACTTTGGAGAGTTTTGCAATTTTGTTCCATTGAAAAAAAAATGATGCTTAAAAAGAGATTAGAGTGAGAAAGTGGATAGTGAGAGAAAGCCAAGCCTTTTAATCAATCATGTGTTGTGAATTTGTGAAGTTGTCTTTCTATTCTCTCTCCTATAAATACTTAAAACAGCATCATTTCATCGCATAACCAACAAAACAACAACAGAGTTGGCTCCCTCTCATTCATTCCCCCAATTTCTTCCACTAAGTAGGGTTTTGCAGCACACTTTTTTCAGTATCTACTCCAACAAAATTCAAATTCAAGCACAGTATCTCCCAAATCGCAGCAAAAATGGACAATTACTCGGTTCACTTGGCCATGGCGGCGCTTGTAGGAGCGTCGTTTGTGGCGGTTTCGGCTTATTACATGCACCGGAAAACGTTGTCGCAGCTTCTGGAGTTTGCCAAGTCATTGGAGAGAGAAGACGGCGATGAGCACGTTTCTCCTCGCCACGTGCGGCGTTTCGCCGATCGTCGTCGCCGGAAAAGTATTGGCGGTTATGGCCGTGCTTCGGCGTCGTTGCCTGATGTTACGACGATTTCCGGCGATGTTGATTGCGTCGATAAGAGGAATAGTTCTCTTCATGTTGACGGTATTCCTGATGGTTTGCCTCGCCTTCGGAACATGTCTGAAGGTATGGTCTAATTTTTTAGCACAGTTTTCGTTTCGTTTAATTTTGATCACTGTTGTAGTGTAGATGCTAAATGCTTGTGAGATTCTTCAAAGTAGTTGTATATGTGGTTTAATTGTTGTTCATTTTGTGTATTTGGAAACTGCGAATTTGATTCATGCAATTAATTGAACACTTAGTAGTTTTATTGAAACGAGATAATAGTTACTTCCTCTGTTTGGAAGCAATTGTCTATTGCGCGAAAGAACTTACCTGAACCTATTTAAACTTTTCCGGACATATTCGTGAGCTTATCAGGACTTATTGTGGTTGTGAGCTGATTCTGGTTTGAAGTTGAAATGAACACAACTCTGATCAACCGTTGCTTAACAAACACAACTCTGATCAACCGTTGCTTAATAAACACAACTCTGATCAACCGTTGCTAAATTGTATGAAGTATATTTGTATTGACTTAGTGAAGGATTGAAGTTGATGAAGTGTTTTTTTAGCCATTGGTTTAGAAGAAAGAAGTTTTAGTTTTGCGTTGATCAGGATGAGAGTTAATGCATACTCTTTCCTTATCGATTAGTGACATGCAAATCACAGGATAGCTAATATAGATGGATAAGACGGTTTTTGTTTTTGTGTATTTCTTGTGAGTTTGATTTTTGATCTTGCCATAATTCACGCCTTTTCCAGTATAGAGTCTGGCTTCGGGGCACCAAACAATGATGGAATGAAAAATGTTCACAGTCAGTAGCAAATTTGAGTGTATGCCATAATTCACGCCTTTTCCAGTATAGAGTTTGGCTTCAGGGCACCAAACAATGATGGAATGAAAAATGTTCACAGTCAGTAGCAAATTTGAGTGTATGTTAATGGTGTAGAGCTTGCAGTGTAGCTGCCAATTTATTTTCAAGCATCCACGAGATTCTAATGTATACTTCCATATTGAAGCTCAGATGCCTAAAATTGACAAAAGTAAAATCAAGAACATTTTCTCTGAGGGCAGATGGTGAGGCTGTCCTGAGTTTGTCGGAAAGACTGGTTAGGAAACCTTAATTGGAGTTGATGGTGAAGCATGATCATAGCCTCTTCTTGTACAAGACAGGATATGACAACTGTTGTATAATTGAGAAGTGAAGTTCACCTTTTTGACATAATGATTCTACAATTTATCGTTTACTATCATATATTCTTCCGTATAGTGCTAAAAGTGCTTCAAGGTAAGTTTATGATCTTGTAAATGTTGTGGCAAGAGTAACAACTTGTTACGTTTAGTGGCAATTAGTTTATAATAATCTTTACGTTTTTGATAAATAAAATCTTCTAATAAATCTGATTACTTATGCTTTAGGGAAAACTACTAGCATTGCAAGTTCAACTAGCAGATCTTTTCTGATTCGACCTACGTCTCCACGGTCCCCTGTTGCAAGTGCCTTTGAAAGTGTAGAAGGTTCTGATGATGAAGATGCCTTTGTTGATGATTCCAAAATGGACTCAACGTATATGCACTCCAATGGAAATATTGTAAGTTGACACCTTGTACTGAAATTGTTGTAGCTTCTGAAAAAGTGGCCTCCTGTTTTCCATTGATCTCATGACAATTATATGTGGAAAGAGCAATGAACCAATGAATTGTTTTGGTGCACGAAACTTTCTTCTGCCTTTTCACCTCATTTTCCTCTCTTCTCTTTTCTCTGGGTACTTAAAGTTCTAATTTAAGATCTACTGATATAAATGGTAATATAGTGACAAGGTCGTGAAATAGGGTGGAAATTGTATCTAATACGGGAAGTTCTTGACCAGGGCCCGGAAATGAATGGCCAATATCAAGATTTACCTGGGAATAATAACAATGGGGACCAAGCTCCTGTAACTGCTCCAAACATGATTCGGTCTCACAGCATATCTGGGGATTTGCATGGCGTTCAGCCTGATCCCATAGCTGCCGACATTCTGAGGAAGGAGCCTGAGCAAGAAACATTTGTGCGGTTAAAAATCACTCCAAGAGGTACATATCTATTCGCTCTATTATCATTTCTTGTAAGTGTGTGCATTAACTGTCATGCATGAGTGTGATGCTCACCCAGCTGTTTACAAATATATTGTTCAAATTTATGAGCAAAATGCTTTAGTTAGGTTACATGTTTTTTCCCCCCACTTTGAAACTTCAATCTTTATGTTCATATTTAGTGCTGACATTGAAAAGAAGAACTTCCTCCTTTTTTTTAGATGCAGCAAACCTTCATGCTAGGACTTTTAGGCAAAAATTGTTTGAGTATGAAATTGATTGAAAAAAAAGAAGAGATTTAGAGAGAGATAGAGGAAATATTAACCTAATATATGTTAAGTTTTTTTGCTGAAGTAAATAATAACCATATGTTTGTGATTTTTAAATTGTAGTTAATATTTTTGAAATGTTGATAATGATATATAGAGTTTTAGGTGTATGACTTGCATCAAGGTCTATGTTCATGCTGTATTATATTCAAGACTTCCAAATTTAGTCCTATTTGTGTATTATGTGAAAATAAAATAAGCAAAGTTCTGAGCTCTAGGACTGTTATTTTTAATTATTTTTTTATTTTTATAAATAGTTTCTCAATGTGTTACTGTTTCCTTTAATTAGAGACACCTGCACCCGATGAGGTAGAATCTTACATGGTTCTTCAAGAATGCCTTGAACTACGGGAGAGTTATGTATTCAGAGAAGCACTTGCTCCATGGAAGAAAGAAATCATTACTGATCCCAGTACACCAAAGCCAAATCCAAATCCGTTTTATTACAAACGAGAGAAAAAAAGTGACGTAAGTCTAACTCATCCTTTATTGCAAATTTCTTAAAGCTCTTGTGTGAATTTAATACAAGTTGATGAAACTATTGAGTTTTTCCTTTTCCTTGGGATCTCTGTTTATATGTAATCCGTGTTATTGCAGCACTTCTTCCAAATGGAGGATGGAGTTGTCCAAGTTTATGCTAGTAAAGATTGTAAGTACCTTGTTATGTGCTTCTTTTGACGTTTATCCATCTTCTTTTGGTGGAACCATATGTTTTGATGTCACCAGATACACACATTCTTATCATAGCTTCTATATTGTGCTGCCCAGCAAAAGAGAAGCTGTTCCCAGTTGCTGACGCAACAACATTTTTCACTGATTTGCATCACATTCTTCGAGTTATAGCAGCTGGAAACATTCGTACCTTATGCCATCATCGACTAGTTCTACTGGAACAAGTATTTTTTTTTCCCTCATAGTGTACTTATACTTGATTACTTGTATCCTAACAAGATTGGTAGTTGATGTATGTTATTTGAAATGCAATCCAGAAATTTAATCTTCACTTGATGCTAAATGCGGATAGAGAGTTTCTTGCACAGAAGAGTGCACCACATCGTGATTTCTATAATGTTAGGAAAGTTGATACTCATGTTCATCATTCAGCATGCATGAACCAGAAGCATCTATTGAGATTTATAAAGTCAAAGCTGAGGAAGGAACCTGATGAGGTAATTCCTTAAGCTGTCTTATTGTTCTCCCATTATGATATACTGCCAAGAATTTCTTTGCAAATGAACTCAACATGTTTATGCTGGCTCATCCACAGCTCCCTCCATCTGACCAATATTCCACTATTAATTAATGTATCTGCCCCTTTTCAGGTTGTGATTTTTCGTGATGGAACTTATTTGACTTTGAAAGAAGTCTTCGAGAGCTTGGATTTGACTGGGTAAAGTGATTTTCTACTGTCAATTAGGGCTGAGTTTAAGTCGTGTTTCATATGAAGCATTCTTTTTTATGCGATGTTATTGAAACTCTAGGGCTACTACTCCTACCAGGATTATGATTACACCCTTCTTTTCCTTTGTGTACTCAGATATGACCTGAACGTGGATCTCTTGGATGTTCATGCTGACAAGAGCACATTTCATCGTTTTGACAAATTTAACCTTAAGTACAATCCCTGTGGTCAAAGTAGGCTAAGGGAGATTTTCCTCAAACAGGATAATCTCATCCAAGGTTGGCCACCCTCTTTTTTTGTTCAATAACTGAGGAAGGTTATCCTTGCTTCGTGCAATACATGTTATGCATACTTGAGATTCTGTTTTTGGTGACATTTCTTTCATTTGTGGGGTGTTTTCTAGAGGTCAACAGTATGCTAGAATAAGGAAATGAGAATAAGAATGATTGAAATTGCTGGTAGAAAAACTCAGAAAGTAAACGTGAATGTTTAATCCACACCTTTGATTTGGCTCCTGTTCCTGCAGGATAATTTCCTTTACATTAGTAGCAACTATAGACTCAGTTCACATGTCCATGCATGTATTCTGTTGAATTTGTTGACTGATGTTTTTATTGGAGTATGTCTTGTGGAAGATAGGCGTACAGTATGAGAGATGATACATTTGGTAACTTTGGGTTTATGGTGATTTGTGATTCACCTTTATGTGGATGAGTAGCTTATAATGGATATGGGGTTCTCTTAACAGAATCACTGTGGTGGGAGTGTGAACTTGTGCTATTGCCTTGCAAGAATGCGGTTTTCAATTAATTTTTTTTCTTTCATGAAAATGGAAGTATATTTTCTTCCTTGCCTAAATAAATTTGAAAGGCGGATGTCGACTTTTTAACCCTTATCTGAGATCACTTATCCACTTTAGAACTTTCACTTTCTGTCTCTCTGCTATCTGTTTTTCTGTTTGTTTGACCAAATTTGTTGGCCTCTGAGCTCAGTTAACACTTCTGTTATCGCAAACAGGAGTACTTCTTGATGAATTGATGCTGTTTTTTAAGGGAATGCCTTGCATATACATACCTAATGTTGTCAATATTTTTCTAAAACAGGACGTTTTCTTGGGGAGCTGACCAAGCAAGTTTTCTCCGACCTTGTTGCCAGTAAATATCAGGTCCTGTTCTGCCTGCATGATTGGCTTTCTTTGTATCTTTTGACAAGTGTATCTGTCGAAAAAACGACATTCAAAATCTTCAAACTAAACTGGTTATAGAAGATTAATTTTAAAAATAATGTGTACAAGTGGCTTTTGTTAAAGATGCATGAAACATTTTTTTAAATTTCTAAAAAGCAGGTTTTCAGATGATTAAAACTTCATCTTCTATACTGCATGATGATCTCATCTAAGAATGTGCCTTACTTCAATACCTCTGTAAAATTGAAAATGTGGCTTACTGTATCTCAAGATCAAGTTTACTGGTGATTGTGGTTATTTTCTAAGATATAAGTTGTAGTTCAGTTTCTTTTCTTGAAATAGAAGATGCACCCGTGTGTTTGTTCTCTTTTTAGTATGTTCCATTATATCAAAGGGTTCTTTGATGCATATACTGTTGATTCTACAGATGGCAGAATACAGAGTATCAATATATGGCAGAAAGCAAAGTGAGTGGGATCAACTGGCCAGTTGGGTTGTTAATAATGATTTGTACAGTGAGAATGTTGTTTGGTTGATTCAGGTATGTTCAAATGCTCCACGTGCCCTTCGTGTTAGTCCATTAGATGGTCTGCAATAGGCTTATTTAAACTTCTTTTGAATGGGCTATTGTCTATATGCTATACTGGGATTTAAATGGTACGCAGAATGTGTTATTTAATTGTCTCTCACTACAGAACATTTTTTCTATTCAGATTCCAAGACTGTACAATGTATACAAGGAAATGGGTATTGTGACATCCTTTCAAAACATGCTAGACAACATATTCCTTCCGTTGTTTGAGGTTACTATAAATCCAGATTCGCATCCTCATTTGCACCTTTTCTTGAAGCAGGTAAAAACTGTCTGACCTTCTCATCATACAATCATGTTCCCAAATTTCTAATGAATCTGTCCTTAAACTGCACTAAATGGATAGAGCTCTGCTATAATTTTAAGTGAATTTACATTAGTTTTTCTTTAGATATTGTTTGCATTTTCTGCGAGCGTTACAAGGGGTCATGTGGGGATATGCTGACTGCTGACACATGTCAAAGAATGCATTCGTGGCAGATTATAATGTTTCCTCTGCTTCACTTTAGTTGCAACATTAACATTTTGACACTATTCACAACCTCCCATATATCTAGCTTTTGTGTTTTATATGTAAGAAAAAATATCCATCGTTTAGGGTTCTCCTTTTGTTCTAGTATAATTTTAATTTTTGTACTAGTTCAAATTGTGAATTGGCAAGTGTGAAACTTCTAATGTTCCAACTAATATGGATCAGAGGAAGTGTAACTCTTGGAACAGTGATGAGAGGAATAGTGAGGTTTATAGAGTTGAATCCCCTTGTTTTTTCCTGAAAAAAGGAAAGAAAAATTACAATAACTTATCAGCTCTCAACACGAGGATTTTCAATTATGGTTGTGATTGATGTCGTGCATTGTTATAGCATACTTCATTGAGGCTCTGTTCAAGTGTGGCTTGCATATAGTCCAGTAGTTACAAATTTTTAAAATTAGGTCAATATGGTGGACGTATCAGTCAATTCTTGTGTATTGGTTGAAATTTACATACTCCGTAGTTTAGTTGAGTTGCAGTTTGTATGTTGACTGTTTTTTGGGATAAATTGTTTGTCTTCAAGACTTATTTTGCACAACAAAAAATGACATTTATTCCAGAATAGTTCATACAACTGAGCTTTTTCAGTCATCTGTGAGATTTGGAGTTCGCAATGCTTTTGAAAGACATAAATGATTGCTCTTAATTCGTGTTATAGCATTTCTTCTAAACTTGTACTTCGGAGTCCCTTCAATCTAATTGCACTATGGACGTGCACACAGTGCACATACCAAGGTAGTGATAGAGCTTTGATCCTGGAACAATTGTCTGAAGTAAGCTTGTAGCAGTACGACCCTGAATTGATTAAAGAGAGCGAACTTTTGGCATTTTAGGTGCAAACAGTTTACAATGTTCCTTCTCCACAGTCCACATTCAAAACCAAGTATTGAAGGGATAGGTCAAAATACTTAATGTTTACAATGTCAGAGCCGTAAAGAAACTTAATGTTTGTGTTACATGTTGAACAGGTCAAAATACTTGCTATCTAGCTATTTGTGTTTTTTATATGAAAAATCTTATTCTTATTTTTCTTGTCTTTTATAATCTAGGTGGTTGGGCTAGATCTGGTGGATGACGAGAGTAAGCCTGAACGACGGCCAACAAAACATATGCCTACACCAGACCAGTGGACCAACATCTTCAATCCTGCCTTTTCATACTATGCGTATTACTGTTATGCTAATCTTTACACTCTGAACAAGGTTTGCTCGGAAACTTTATTTGCCAAAACACATATTCAGTGATTTTATTTTTAGACAGAACGTGAGGGGAAAAAGGAAGGTGATGGGTGAGAGGAATGTGTCATACCTGAAGGCCTTTCCCAAATCAAGTTGTGGCGAATATGGAGTCTGGGTGTTGTGATTGAAGTGTGCCACCAGCTTTCATGCACCTTAGCTAATTTTGATAAGTTTGGTTTAGTGACTGATACTTGAGGTCTTTGGTGATATCTTACCATAGTTCATAGAATTAGTTGGAATGTTGAATTACTTAACAATTGGCCTGTTGAGAGTGTGAGAGACCCCGGATATTCGTAATTGGTTTGATTTTTTTTGAAGTACTTTGAGGATTGTTTGAGGGGATGTGAACGAAGTTGGTAGTCAGGGGTCCAATTTTCAATTCTGCTGAACTACACTACACAGCTTCCAAAGTCACAACTCGAAGTCCTTGCCAATTGAACCATACATTGCCAACTTCTCATTTTTTCCTCTTCTAGAACCCGACTTTGGTGATTGCATTATTTGACCCAACAAGTGTTGGATGCTCGAGTTATGTTTATGTAATGTATTCCTTGTTTTATCATTCAGCTGCGAGAGTCCAAGGGTATGACAACGATAAAATTCCGTCCTCATGCTGGAGAGGTATGTTTACTTTTTTACTACTTTTCTGCGTACCTTTTTTCCCCTCCCCTAGCCTAAACATTTCCAAATTCTAACAAGTAACAACTACATATTGTAAGGCTCTTATACCTCTGAAATTCTGTTCCAGGCTGGTGACATCGATCATTTGGCTGCAACATTCCTCACTTCCCATAATATTGCACATGGGATCAATTTGAGGAAATCTCCCGTGCTTCAGTATCTCTATTATCTAGCACAGGTACAGTGGAGAGGAAGCTATGATTGGGGATAGTCATCATTTACCTTGGATTTTTTCTTGATCATTTCACAAACATACTCTATTTATTGCAGATTGGATTGGCAATGTCTCCTCTCAGTAACAATTCTTTATTTCTGGATTATCATCGCAACCCTTTCCCTATGTTCTTCTTGCGTGGTCTTAATGTTTCTCTCTCTACTGATGACCCATTGCAAATCCATTTAACCAAGGAGCCATTAGTAGAAGAATACAGCATAGCTGCTTCGGTGAGTATCCATGTTTTGCGTACTTGCTCAGGACTTTGCTACTGAGATCTGAAGTTCTTCACTTTAAACAGGTATGGAAGCTGAGCTCTTGTGATTTATGTGAGATAGCCCGCAATTCAGTTCTCCAGTCTGGATTCTCTCATGCTTTGAAGGTATCTCTTCTATTTGTAGTTGAATGCTGTATAAGTTTGATACCTTTCTTGTTTGAGTAGAGATGAATTTATAAGAAGGTTAAACGAAAATATGCACGCTGTTTCTTTGTTGGAAATTCTGAAATTCTCTGAATTGGATAAATATCCAGTGGTTGATTGCTCATTTGAAATATTGTGCCACCCTTTTTTTTTTTTGGCAGAGGCACTGGATTGGTGAACACTACTTCAAAAGAGGTCCGGATGGAAATGATATCCACAAGACAAATGTACCCCATATACGAGTCGAGTTCCGTCACATGGTGAGTCTAGCAAAGGACTTAGGAAATTTAATACTTGTACTTAGAATTGACCTGTTGCTTATATGTTGCATCTGAGATCATTGGTATATTTTTTGCAGATATGGAGGGAGGAGATGCAACAGGTCTATCTCGGAAAAGCAAATATCCCTCAAGAGATGGATAAGTGATGCTTGACTCTTGTATTTGTTGATCAACGATGCTGTAAACTTCATCAACACAGGTACTGAATTCTTTGTCCAGGACTTGTTTCTTTCTTTTTATTATTGCTACTTATTCATGTTACTCATTTTTCTCAGAGATGGACAGTCGCGTACTTCAACTGTGCTCATCTGTTGCCGTTTCATGTATGAAGTTTTTAATGGGCACAACACAAAGTTTCCAGATGTCTGTGTTCATCTATCTGTCTTGTGTACACGAGTGGCTAACCCCTGTATTGAGGGTTTAAGAATTGCAACTGTCATTGATATTTCAAATTATACAGCAAAATTTATATTACGACAGGTTAGAATCACATTTTAGGTATATGTTATTACAAGGGGTCTTGTTGTATAAATAAGCAGTAGCAATGATTCGAGGAGAAAAGTGGAAGATTGTCCACAGTTTTGATCTCTCATGCTGCTGAATTGCCGATACGGATATATGTATGATGGGGGGGGTTCTGGTTAATCAGAACATTTCTTCACTGTAATTACTTCTGATCTTTGAAAAAAGCTTATTTCCTTCTATTGGGAATTTGGATGTCTTTATTATTTGCAAATTCAACCCAATCACTCTTAGTTGGGAGGCAAAAATTAGGTTGTTTGACTTTCAAATTCAATCAAACCAATCATTAAACATTAAAATCTTTACTAATGTGCAATTATAAATAAAATACAAATGACTGGAAAAAAGTGCAAAATTAAAATCTTTACGAACAAGAGTACTTTGATATGTATCTTCTTACCTAGCTTGCAGGGATTACAAATGACATTACTCCGTATAATATATATTTAGGAAGTGGGTGAAGCATGGTGATAATGCTTCCCACCTTCCCTGGGCATGACCCGAGGTCGAGCATCACCCCCGGTATTATGCCTGGGTAAGATCTGTACAGGGATTCACCCGTGTACCTTACCGTGTAAAAAAAATAAAATAAAATAAAAAATGACGTTATATATAAATCCTTAAATTGAGTATTGAAAATGAAACTTTTTCTTAGGCCTTCGATTTTTGAACTGGTAAATATCTGAACTAATCCCCAAGAATTTTGTTTGATTAGGAACCAGTAAATATCACAAAATCAATCAAAAAATTATTCCAATGACGGTGCATATTATTATTCCCCAGATGAAAGTGCCTCAAAAATCTGTGAATACTAATGTCAGAGTGAAACAGAAGCCCCGACAAAGCCTATTTCTTGTACTGTTTTACCTCTTTGATCATACCATTGGTTAGCCCATCAACATCGTGGAACTTTCCAAAGAATTTTACAAACTCCATTTGAGGGCTCATCAAGTACCTGCAAAATACAAGATGAAGGTAAATCACGCAAAAGCATTCAGTTTGTTCTTCAGTCTGAGACATGCATTTGAAGAACAAGCAAGCACATGAACAAGAGAAGCCAAGTATACAACAATCAGACATCCCAATCAATGACTTCACCATTATCATTAATTTCAGAATCTCGAAAAACATGAAAACCTAACATTCATAGTCCTTTAGTATAATAGTATGTCTTCACCGTCCTTTAGTATGCTCTCGGGGACATTTAATTTTAATGCGGCATCAGGTGTTCTGAAATATTAAGTGCTTATGAATGATACTAAATGACTATTTGACCTCTATGAGACGTAGCTTGTTCAAACAAATTCCAAATAGTATGTTGAAACACAACCCATTATGCCACTTCCCCAAATAGGAAGCAGCTTTTCACAGACAGTGAAGTACTGAGGTGAAGTGTTGACATGAAGAGATCTAGATTTTTTCCCTTTTTTTAACACACACTTGCCATATAAAATGCTACCAAGAAACTTCAATGCACTTTAGGTATCCACTCTAAAGGATGACACGGCCACACAGGTGCTTACATGAGGGTACTTCAAATTAGGTCATGTTATTAACACACGAGCAAAAATTGCTGGAGTCTAGAGATTTGTAGAAAAGTTCAATTATACCATAGTCAGCTTTCCAAGGGTACCAAATTCAAATCAATTGAAAATACACATATATATATACCGTCTCATATTGAACTCAAATTAGAAAGAACACTACTTAGAAACCACTATGGAAAGAGATTAAAATTTAGACTCTCTTTGAATTCTAAATATCAGGATATGACAAGAAAAAAAGCCCAAGCAGTGCTATGATGATATAATCAAGAGAATAGGAAAAAAGATGGGAATTTAAACTTACATGACTATAGAGTGGTCAACGAGATAATCAGATCCCTCCTCTGTTGTCTTCATATAATAGACTCTGTATGCACGAGCAACTTTTTGTATCTCTTTTGGATCACCAGTCAATCCAATCAATTTTGGGTGGAACTCTGCAATTTATCCAGGACAACTTAAGAAAGTTAGAATTGAGACCAGTAATCAATGTGCATGGGACCAACACCTTGTTTACTGAATAAATAACAATTTTTCTTAATTAGCATTTAGCAATAAAAGTAACCTATGAAGCTAGTCCTTTTAATAGAAGGTGGTGAGAATGTGAGACCAAAAAATACACATGGAGGGTTATCAAATCTCGGCAATTCACCATCAAAATAAACTCTCCCGAAAACTTATAAACAATCATGCCACGTGCTAAGGACACCCTTAGAATGAAATGATAGGTTCAGACATAGCTACTTTATTAATACTCGCAGCAATTTTCTTTCTTTTCTATTAAAAGGACACTAATAAAGGAGACGGCAGAAGACAATTGCTCAATACCTTGTACATACTCCTTCACTTGTTCAACGGTGTCTCTTTCAGGATCAACGGAGATGAAAACTGGAACAATCTCAATCCCTGATTTTGCTTCTGCACGAGATTGTGAAATATTGAACATTTTAGTATCAGGCATTCAGGCCAAAGCACACCATAACTGAACTATATCTTTTAAAAAAAATGTCATGTAACTGAAACACACACTAATAGATTTCATTATATGAAAATTTGTAGAAACAAATGAATGACTCCCAAAGAATTTTATACAGAAGCCACAATTTAATCACTCTAAACAATTAAGAGAGGATTTTGGGTATGGAAAAAACATGTCAACGTGAATATGTAAAAACTTAAATTAATGGGTAAGCTAAGCAATCTAGATACTACCAAATCAAAGCATTCCATTGGCTTGTTACGGTACTAATATGTCTATTAGGCTATTAGCAACTACAAACACAACAAACCAACAGTAGCTTTAGGAAAAAGACAATGCCAATTTTCTTGCATTTATTAAGTTGTAAACTTGTAACTTCATTAGCAAAGCAGGCATTCACATTATACATAAAACAAGTTGAAGAAAATTGAAGACATGGCAGTGACTTACTAATCTTATCGATTGCAGCAGTAAGCTTTTGGAGTTCATCGGGGCATATATCAGGGCAATGAGTGAAGCCAAAATAAAATACTGTCCATTTACCCAGAAAATCTTTTTCGGTAACCTTCTTCCCTTCATGGTTCACTAGGTTAAATGGGCCTCCAATAGCTGCTTGTCCCACAGATGGTCCTTCTCTCACCGCAGTTGATGCAATGTTTATTTCTGCAGTGAGGTCAATATTTTTCGATTATCACTGAACTGATTATTGTTACGTGAGAATGAGACAAATTAAAGACAATGACAATTCTCAAAGGGAGGAGAAGGAAACTTAAAGCCTCGGGGCTTCAGCAAATTAAAAATAAAAAATAAATAAATAAAAAAAACTCACAAAAATTATCAGTTACATGACATAACTATTTATGAATTCATTTTAGTTTCCAGAATTAACAGACAGCAGAGAGACAAACTTTGTGTCAGAGTGACTGCCAGCCTAGGCGGATTTGCAGCCACCATTACACATCATCAGACATGCCTAAGAATAGAAGGTATTCCTCAACTTTAATTCATGGCCTCAAGCATCAAGATTATAGGGAGTGATTATCACACAGTAATAATTTAGTTGACATGAGTACATGACTGATAATCAGCCCATTTGTTGGGGTGAAAATCTGTAACATCGTTGAAATACTGACTTTTAAAATGCATGAAGTCAACGTCTATATAAGACAATTACACAAAGGCGATTATACTGTTTGCCTCATCATCTCCATAAAGGCAGATCCTTGCGCAAATGATTTCATAGAAAGCAATTAACTATAAAGACAAAACTGAAACCATTTGATCAAAACGCCCTATGAATTGAAAATCTAGAGGCTTGCCCTAAACTTAAGAAATGAAGTGTCCCTTCGTCTTTGTCTCTCTCTTGCACAGCTGCTCTCTCTATTGACTGATGCTAGGCATTCTCCATTTCAATTATACAACAATTATACAACAGAATTCATTCAGAGTTGTAAAATTCTTCATTTTTTTATAAACTACATCTCTTATCTGCTGGCAAGCCCACAAACTGAAATAACAAACTCACCATAGTAATCTACCTTCTATATGTCGCTTCTTTTCCTTGTCATAGTAGTATACAAGCCCTGCTCCAGTAACAATTAACAAAAAGAAGCTCATCCATGAAACAGGCTGCACAGAACCAACATGCCAGCCGCCCATTAGTAATAAAAAATGTCAAAAAAAAAACAAAACAAAGTTTATTCTATAGCAAATTACAGCCAAAAAAAATGCAACCAACAGAGCATGTAACAGCAGAAATTATATCCATACAGCAGAAACTAGGAAACAAATAGTCAAATACGAGTTCCAACCTCAATAACAGTAACAATAACAATAACATTAAAATGATGCTTTAAGTTTGCCTCTGGTAACTCAACCATCCTAAACATACTTCAAACTCGTTTTTCATGGTCAGCAAGACCGATCTTCCTAAAATTATATTGAATCTATAGTGTTTTTTTTTTTGTTTATTGAAAGCATACTCAATAGATCCGCATGATAGTGAAAAGTATACAGTAACACTTGTCAAATACATGCTTGTCAAAGTTCAACACAAAAAAAATTATCAATTAGTAAAAATAATCAAATACATGCTTGTCAAAGTATACTCCACAAAAATTATCAATTAGTAAAAATACATGCTTGTCAATTATGCTTGTCAAATTATCAATAAAATTGTCAAATACATGCTTATCAAAGTATCTCTTTAATTATCAATTAGTAAAAATTATACTCCACAAAAATTGATATTTTCAAAGGTTACATCAAGTCATTAACTAACACTTATGTGATAACAAATTTCTTGCATACGATGCAATTAGTAGATCCTACAATAATGTGCATATGATGTCGAATGCACACAATCATCAAATTGTCAATTTGTTTATCGTCAACCATAAAATTGTTTATCCAAAAATAATAATTGTTCAATTTAATAGGTCTAATGTTTATCAAAATGTATACAATTATACATCACGTTATAGTGTTATACACATTATTGCAAGATCTAAATTACCTATATGATAACTGATGCAATTATATATATTAGTAAAATGCTAAGGTTAATTGTCAAAAGTCCTCATTAATGTGGTAATTTAACTATTAGTGTTGATATCAGAAGTAGAAATGCACAGTAACTCTTATTCTGAAGTTAATTGTTTGGATTGTTATAGCTTCACATCACTATTATTCATCTAAATTCGTGAATTGTCCTCATTCCTCCGAAACACTAATCTGAAATCACATAAGATATGAAACACATACAAAATAAAGTAATTTTACGGAAAAAGATCAGCGAGAATTCCAGATCATAAGAAAGAGATTGAAAGCATAATATACAAGCAATCAAAATTTATGAATGAAAACACTCACCACATAAAAAATTCATAGCAAATTTGTAACGCTCTAAAGAAGAAAATATGCACTTCAAATTACATAATACATACTCCGTAATTTGATTATTGAAATTTAGAATAATCAGCAGAAATTCCAGATCATAATCTAAAAAACTGCAATAAGAAGAATGAAATCAATCGAAATTACCGATCCGCGGTAAGATTTTCCAGCATCGCCAGTTTGTTGCGAGCCTTGAGAGTTGCCGCCATCACCGGAATTCGCACCTGAAGAACTCTTTGCTTCTGAACTCTGAGCAGCAGTATTGGAAGCAGGAGTAGAAGTCGAAGAACCACTGCCGGTAGAAGATGAAGAAGAAGGAGCAGTACAAAAATTTCTTCCATAAAATCCAAGCGAACTGAATTCGTAATCTCGCAAAGTTGCCTGCAAATTAAAATCAAAATGAACATCAATGTAGCTACAGATTGTGTTCAACAGAATTTGAAGGTATTGAATTCGTGATTTCGCAAAATGATCTCAAAATCAAAACGAAAACGAAAATCGATGCAAGAGTTGAAATGTTGCAATTCGAGAATCAGTGAGATCGAATGAAGATGTTAGAGAGAGAGAGAGAAAATTACCGTGTTGAGAGAAGGAAGTGAGCGGTGGCTGAAAGTGGAAGGAGAAGGAGGAGAAGAAGAAGTTGCTGCGGCAGAAAGTGACCTCCATTGATGAAGAGTGTAGCGAAGGAGATTGCGATGCGTGTTTCGCGAAATGGCGGTGATTGCAGCCATTGCGAGCTAAAGCTGAATTTGTGAAATTTGAGAGGGTTTTTTTAGTCAAGTAAGAGAAATGAAATCGCTCTTGTTCTTTGTTTGGGTTTTAAGGGGGGTTTTAGGAGAGAGGAGCATTCTTAGTTTCTTACCAAATAAAAAGGGTCCTCGTGTGGAACTAGTAATGGTGCCACGCTGCCATATTTGGAGAAGGTCGGAAGAGATTGGGAGAAATGATTTACGTACCCCTAAAATAAAATAATTTTTCACTCCTCTCATCCTCACAAGAAAACTAATACTTTTGGTGAAGTGTGGAAATGATTAGTTACCTTTTGTGTGAGACGAGTGCGCAAATGATTTGGAGAGTATCGAAATCACAACTCATTTGGTGAACTGATTGAATTGTTCATCATACCCTAAAACTCAAACAATTTGAACATTTTCTTTTATTTTGATGCAAAAAGAGAGTACAAAAAACTCAAACTTACATTATAATTCTAGAAAAGGCTACACCACTAATATCATTAGCTAAAATGCGAGCTAAAGCAGGGAATGGTTCCACATCATTAAGTATAGGCTCATGCGTTTCAACTCCATTGATTGGTAGAAGGTCCGTAGCGTGATTGGCTTCTCGATTACAACGGGTGACAACCACCGTCCATTGAGATCTGTGAATTATATCTCCGCATAATCATATCAAATGAGAATTAGCCCCATTATTGGTGTGATCTTCTGAAAGAGCTTGCACACAAGTCACCGAATCCATGCGCACATGCAATAGTTTAACTCCCATGTTCCATGCTAACAACTTGAACTATAGAATTACCAAGAAGTAATATGRACTTCTGTCACTTGATTTCATTCGATAATAATATGTGGATTAGACATCAATCATCGACTCATCGTATCCTGAAACTCAAAATCATTCCAAGCATTCTTTGATTATCTTAGTTCTAACCTACACAAAAAATTGTTCCTTATTGTGAAACAAAAATAACTTGATTTCGATCCACAAAAGACTCTAGCTTGAGTTGAATTCAAACCGAAGAAAACAAATTGGTTTGAGTAAATTGAACTAAATTAAAATGGATTAACCTCAATGGTCTTATACCACTTAAACTGAAATGAGCTCGATATGTTTGGCTTGAGTGTCTGACCCAACCTTATATCATTAACCTAATTTGACACAATCACGCATTTATAGTTTATACACTATGATGTATGGACATTGCGAGTTTGCGACAACAACCCACCGGATAATCTACCCATTACTAATAGACTATTAAAATATTAATATTTACATCACTATCATAAATATAACTACCGTATATTAGAAGTGGGTAGTCTACCCGATGAATCAASTGAAAATAATATACAATAATTAATCATTTATTACATCAATTAGTGTATTATTGTCTTAAATTTCCATTTTAAGTAACATATTTATATCTTATATGAAAGCCTTAAGCCTAAGGATTGCATTTAGCAATCAACTTCAAAATTAGTACACGTGCCATGTATGAGGACTTGGGGTCAAGTGGTCAATCACACCAAGTGTATGATCCTCTAAATTTACAAGTACTTATAGTAAGCAATTAGCAATATAAACATACTACTTTCTGTATTTGTTTACATCATATTATGTACGCGTTAGTGGCTGATCTAGCCATAAAATTTAGAAGTCTAAATGTGTCTCTAGAGCGTAATATGGAACAAAAACACAACAGGATGTCACCACCAAACATAAACTATCAAATACATTATCAMGTTCCTGCTTTCGCCGATAAAATGATACCAAGGTGCCAACTGCCAATGTACATAATTCTCTAGTGTTAGAACCAAAGTTTGATCAGTATATTATTTGAATCCTATTCAACAGTCACAAGGCAAAACTCTTTATTTACCAAGCCACACTACTAAAATACAATTATGGTCCACAAGATAAATGGAATAGACATCAAGATTTATGCCACCATCCTTTCCATGGGAGTACAGGACCAATACCGCAGCAACTGAATGAATATAAGTCGTGCTCTACAGCGACAGTAACAAGCTCATTGCTGGCGATTCTTCAACGTCTGTAAAACAAAACATTCGTGAGCCAATCAGTGTATACTCCCTAATAAACATTAGCACAACCACGTCTCATGAAAAGTTAACCAACCTCTGCCATGTTCTTTGAGAAATCTTTCAATTGCTCGGCGACATCCATCTTTTTCTCTTCAGCTGCAGGAAGCCAGGAATATCACAGCAATTGATTACTAATTTCGAATCTTGACAATTTGACATGCAGCGAAATTAGCAACAAATTTTACCAAGTACAAATTTATAGTACTAGTTTAGAGATATTTTGCAGCTTATTGTTGGTCTTGACAGCAAATCTTTGAAAGGCACGACTGCAAAATACAACTCATGATTAGCCTTGCACAAAAACGCACACACACAAAGCACAATATAGAATAATTACAACTAGTTCATTGCCCAAAACATTTATTTGCCACCTAGATGATAACACAGGCAACATCACCCCTTTTTGCAGGAAATTACAATGGCAAATGCAAACATTTTGCAAGCTTTAAACAAGTGCAGAATAATAAGTTTTACATTGCAGCAAGATACACAAAAAAGCTTCTTCTTTACTTTAGCTTCAATGGAACGAGCCATTCAGGAAATGAATTTTCCTTATCGCCAGAGAAGAAGCATATATGAACCAGACAACTATTCAAATTTACTGCTTCTACGATGTGCACCGCTTAAAATATTCTACAAAACAGTAAAGATGAAAAGTCTTTGCATCTTTTTCTTCGAAAAAAGCCCATATAGAATGAGGGGAAATGAGCTAACTGAGGGGGGGATAATCACTCAAAATATTGCATTAGTGATGCAATGTCCTCAAAACCATTCATCAAGCTACAACACAATAATTATGCACTGTAGAAAAGTAACAATGGAAGCTTGAGACATCTTTTGCTTCAACGAAAGCTCATAAAGAAACTGAGATTCGATCAAGCCACCAGTTGAAGCTTAGCATAGAGTGGAATTAAGAAATAAGAAACAATATACATAGTTCAAATTTTCCTCAAAACCATGGAAGCTACAATACCAATAATATAGCAGTGTTAGAGAGTAACGATGAAAATTTGAGCATCTTTCGCTTCAACGAAAGCTCATAAGAAACTGAGATTCGATTGAGCCAACCAGTTGAAGCTAAACAAAAAGTTGAATACAGAAAACAATATCTTAAATAATGCTTTGTTTATACAATATAACCAAAACCATTCAACTTACAGCACATTAAAGTGTGCTGCAAACAAATGAGAGTCTTGGACAAATTTGGCTTCAACGAAAGCACGTAAAGAAACTGAAGTTCGATCGAGCCAACCAGTTGAAGCTTACCTAGAGTCCCATAAGAAACAATAAAATGGCAAGCTCAACGCATATAAAAGGCACGTGGCAAAGGAAAGGTGCCAACAATAAGGTGCACTTAAGCAGATATAAGCTTTCCTACCACAAATTCGACTAATTTTGTCTAGGTCGTCACACAACTTTCATCTAGCTCATATGCCAACATCATCTAGGCTCAGAGCCGACTATTTTCATATTGCTCCTAGTGCACCTTCGTGCTTTCGGCAATCTAAAACTGATTTATAACATTCTCCAAATCAATGTCGAAAGCGAAAGACATCACATTAGTGACTTTGTTCCTAGGTTCTAGACAGTCATTGCCTTGATGAACCTTATGAGCTTAAATAATATGAGCATTTTATAATCAAATGCAAACCAGCAATCTAACTACGAGACAAATTATTATCAACACAAATGTCGAAAGCAAGGTTAATATTGAATGAATTAAAAGACGAAAAAACTCATGCTTCAACGAAAACATTAGCATCCAAATTACCAGAATCTTCTAGCACATTATCCAAGGCAAAGACGTGATTCTAATATACTGTCGTTCAAAATAATGGATCGAAAACACGAAATATATGATTCAATTAGAATCGATTTTAGGAGAAGTGAAATTTTCTCGAATTTTTCCGGTATGAACAGCTGAATCAAAAGCCATAGCTGCAAAATGGACAATTCGAGAAACAATTCGCTTCGACGATACAACCAATAGAAGAAATATAAAAAGCGAGGCTTAAATCAAATCTTTTCAATTGATTATTCAACAATCAACAATAAAAGAGATGAAAATTGAATACCTATTAGCGAGACCATTAACAATATTTAGCGACGTAAGAAATCACTCTGCCCATGAAATTTCCACCCGCCATTGCAAAATCTGAAACAGAAAACACGTGTATTGATAACAATTTGGGTTTCGAATCGGAAAAATTAGGGTTTGATCTTTTTATCAACAAATTGTGATTTGATTGTGAAACTGGAAAGATATTTGAGAGAGTCTCACCTGAGAAAGAAGTGGAAATCAAGATTTGAAAACCCTAATTTGTAGAACAACCTAGAAGGAAGTCGTTATTGTTCAGAATGCGCAACTTATCGTGCAATGGGGTTGACGGCTTAATAGGCGGTGGCATATGGGCCTCTGACTCTTTTAGTAGCCAAGAGACCAAAAGCCCAACGATAACTGACGTGGCAAAATGAAAGATGTGCATGGATGATTGGATGGTCATACGAAGTAGTCAGGTGCATCAAAACAGATACGACTACTGACACGGATACGATACGGATATGGAAAAACGTCAACTTAAAAATAGCGGACACGTGGACACGAGAATAGTAATATAATAAACTATCAAATTGAAGATAATTTTACAAAGGTAACCAGTACTTTAACAATATCATTTCTCATATAAAAATTGAAATAAGTTAGATAGATAAAAATGTTTAAATTTAAATGAAACAAAATCAAATAAATCTAACAAACCAAACAACGAAGTGAGGTAAATCAACGGTCGGCGAATTGGCAAGAGCCACGTAAATGACGAGAGAAAAGAGGAGTTCTAGGAGCGACCTAGATGAGGAGAGAGATGAAGAATTTTATTGGTTTTGGTTAATTTAGTGGGTTTTGGGGGAGAAAATGATATAATGGATGTTAGAGTTTTAGATTAGAGTAGGAGAAGACAAGTCTTGTTCTCAAAAATGTATCCGACACGTGTTCATCATGTTTTCTATCCATGTCCGTGTGTCCAAAAATATAATAAAAAATTGGATACGTCTTTTTGTGTGTCGGACACGGATTTACACGTGTCCGAGGAGTGTCCATTTCCAACATGTGTTTGACACAGGACACGCTAGCTTGGCAAAGTGTTCGTGTTTGCTAGGGTCATACTCAATTCTTTTGTTCACTTTTAATTTTAAGTACTTCAACTATTTTTTTGGATAAATATATATGTATAGTATTATACTCCGTATAAAATATGAATATAGGCAATTTATTATTGGTGCAGTATTTATTAAGATTGCACTTGGTAAATTGATTGGAAAATCGTGTGTTTAATCCTCGCAATAACAATTGAAAAAGATCTTGAACCTAAAATTTCCTTATATGAAAACTATCGTTGTGTATATATATTGTCTTTTGGGATTTTATCAAAATTCGTCATGTTATATACTCTTCAAATATAGTAGATTTTTTATCATTTTAAAATTTATACAATTAAACATATTTTCAATTAAAATCGGGTGTTAAATGCAATAGAGTGACGTATCGTGCACGTGGTTTGACTACTGATGTGTGATTCGAAAATCTGTAGCGTGACAAATGGTAATATCAAAATCAGTGGGTATGATTGAACCTAAAACTAAGTGCAACTGATTGTATTATACAATTTATTTACGGCTAAAAAAATCAAATGTACTATTTAATAGGTTTGATAAATTAGATGATGAAAGTGGTAGAATATTTGTGGTACGACAATAGTTAGATCAGTTGGAGTCACATAGTTTAGTAAATCTATCCCAAGGAGTCCATTGCCCTATGATTCCAATTTCCACTCACTCATTGTGCTTTCATGTTCATTTACATCATCCGTAACAAAATAAATACTCAACAAATGAGTATTCTTTGTGAGAGATGAAATATTTATTTATTACATTTATTTTGTTACTGTTACCACATAGGACGGACGTATGATGTATATTTTATTTTTATTTATTTATTTTTAAAGGGAGGAAACTAGATTATACCGTGATAGGAAAAACTGCATTTTGCGGATGATAGGAGGAAGACTGAGGAAAATGCGAATCAGACACAAATCTTTGTTGAATATGTGACACTTGTATGGACTTGATCAGTGCTCACCCATTTTCAATTAATCCTAATTTTAATGGACTTGTAAGCGTTATCAATGGGATATCCATGTTAATATGTTATATAGATCAAACCTAAAAGTTTAGCGCGAGAAACTCATTGATTTGCAAAGACATTTGATACTAGATTACCATATATGCCACAGATTTAAAGGCTATTTATAGCCAGAGGAATGAATCACATGTAAGTATGTAACCGTCTTTTCTTGTTTTAGGTCACACCTTTTTTTGTTTTTACAAATGGGAAGAAATCTGATTCAAGTATCAAGGAACACCGGCACGCACCAATGTATGCAATCTGCGTGATGCAAGGGTCCGCTTTTGCTCATCGGTGAGCAATTTTACCTCCCGTTTCGGTGTATATTTTGGTGTGTGCGTCAACTCTGTATTAGATAATTGTGTACATTAAGCTGTTAGGGGACTTTCATCTTCCCTAACACATCACCACCCGCTTTCATTACTCGTTTGTCGCGATCGATCCAATGGTCGCTTTTTCACCGGCTTTGTTTCGTTGAACACTTGATCCCTTCTTCGTACCGCATCTACGGGCTGCAAATAATAAAAATGGTTAGCATTTTATTGTCGGCTTTTTCTAATGCGTGTCCAAGGGTACATGTTAAGACAACAAATTCATTATTAAGGATATTATCAAATTAAATATGGTATGTTGTCTAACATGTGTCGTTGGACACACATTAAAAAAATCGTTTTGTTAATTATAACAAAGTGATCGACTAAAGTAGTGTTCTTGTTGAGAGGAAAAAGATCGAGAGCAAACCTCATGTGAGTGGGTGAACATTGTCGTGAAAAAAACCCTAGTTTTGTTAGTATCAATTGTTGAATCAACCAATTAGCCATGTCTTCAAACTAATCCTGTAAGCAACTTGTGCATCCAACTCTTAGCCCTTCTTTCTCATTTGCAAATGAGCCCATCTGTTTGATTGTCAATCAAAAAAATCCATTCAATATACGAGTAAGTATTTCCTGAAAACATAATACTACTTCTATATCTTTTGAATATTCATCAGTTTTTTAGCTGGACACTTTGAAATAAAACGTAATCTGAGAATTTTTTAGGCAATATCTCTGGACTAAAAAACCCGGACTTGGCCTGGAGGGAGTATATATATGATTAAGATTTATAAAAAGTACGTAGTAGACTTACAATGACTTAATCTTGAAGCACTCATCCACCAAACATAGGTGTTGAAGACGAGAAATCAGCACCCAACACAATGTTTGGCATGCTTAGAACTGAATCCACCTTCAGATCTTCTTCTTTTGGATTCCTACTATTTTAACATCAGAATTTGATTTCTATAAAATGGGGCCAGTAGAATTCTATTGAACGTATCCTCCTGTGAGAAAACATATACAATCTATTTATTTAGTTCTTTTTTTTCTTTATATATATATATTATATATATATATATGAGTTAGGTTCATATGAGATCCTCAGTGAGAACTATGAGACTCAATCTCAACTAAATCAACAAATTCCAACCACATAATTAAAATGAATATATATTCTTTATTATCAACCATTTCTGTCCTCCTCTTCACCACTATCTCTCTCCACCTTCATTACTCTTTCTCTCTCATTGAACTGCCACCACCTGACAATGCGGCGCACAACGCTCCAGACTTGCACCGTAGGACATGGTGGCTCCCACTGCACCGACACAACGCAACCGCACAGGCACACCTTCTGACAGTAAGCCCGACCCCTTTTCTATTCTCCCTCGTTCACTCTCTCCACTGCTGGCACATACACTCCGATCCGCTGAATATCGCGCTCCTATTCGCTGCATAATCAAATCAATCTTTTTTGTGTGAGTTAGAGTTAGGGTTTGATTATGGGGGATTTTTCGGTGATGGTGTGGTGGGGTTTATGCAAGGGGGTTCATGGTGTGTTTGTCGTGTTAGTTGTTGGTGGTGGGGGCATGTTCGATGGGTGGTGGTGAGATGGTCGTGGTTGAGGGTATGGAAGATGGTGAGGGTGGTTCATTCCAAGGTTAGGTTGGCGCGGTGGTAGGGTTGAGTGGGTGCGAAGGTAGAGGAAGGTGGGGGATGCGGTAGGTTGGGCTGGTCGGGTGGTGGCGAGTGCGAGTGGGCCTGAAAGTTTGTGTGGTGAGGGTTGGCTGGTCAGCTGTATGGTGGCGAGTGGGTGAGTTGGGCTGAGTGGAGGAGGTGTGGTGGTTGAGGTGGGAATACGGTGGTGTGGGTGGGTTGGTCGGGCATAAGGTGGAGTTGTAGATGGAACATCGGCAGTGGTGGTAGGAAGCTAGTATAGCAATAAGGCTGGTGGTGGGAGGTGAGGAGGAGAGAGAGAAATATGTTGTAAAGCATAGCGTAGACGATGACATATATTTTTTAGAAATAAAGTATATATTAGTAGAATCATGAGCTAATTGTTTAGAAAGTGAAAATAAGTATAATGAAAATTAAAAAAAAAGCGAGAACTAAAGATTAAGTGTAGAATGAAAGCAAAAAATGTAGAACAAGTGATGACTAACTGTAGAACACGACAATAAATCCGTAGAACATGTAGTGGTAAAGTTTAGAACATAGAGTTTCTATGTCTCTGGCACTATAGAGATTATAGGGATCTTACCCTATATACTATACTATATTATATTATGATGATATAGGCTAATGGACATCTGAAAATCAAAACTTTTAAATTTTGACGTAGGATTTCGGAGATGGACATTCACGATTTACATCTATGTTAGTACTTGTATTTCAATCTTGGGGACAGTGAGGTTTAATTGGGTACGTGTGTGCTTTCATGCATGACAGTTGGTCTTGTGTGACACCTTTATTCTTGTATGTACTTAAATGTAAAATGTATCATTTATTTTGTTTTACAGTTTTCATATAATGTATTTTCATTGGATCTGATCTCTCTTTCTCTCTTTATATACTTATTATAGCCTAGATAGATTAGTATTAATAATTTTTATGAGATATTGATAATCAAATTATATTTTCTAATTAGTTGTATAGTGAAGAAAAGTTGTCGATTGGTAAGATAGTAGATGAATCGACATATGAGATCTTTTATTTTGCGTATGAGAAAGTCACTAAGTTCGAAAAATGTGCGAAATGAATTGATTAAAGTCAAATTTTTTGTTACCATTGTTCTCGTTGTAGAATATTAAATTGGTGTTGCCATCATTTTCATAGACAAATTTAGAGTAACATATGAGAGATTCTAGAAGTTTATTTCATTGTTTTTTGACTTGAGACTAATAACTAGAATAGTGGTGTGTATTGTGATTGAAATAAAATGACCTCTTATAATAATCATGCATTTTCATATGGGCGTAAAGCTCAAATCAACAAGCATTTGGAATTTGACAAAAAAGTAAGATGAAGTTTTGAACTTAATTAAGACCATAAATAATGTAAACATTTACAATTTGTTCAATCAATATGAGCAATATTTGCAATATTTTTAGCAGGGAAGAGACAAGATAGATCGATAGGAAGTGAAAAAAAAAGAGTTATTGGAGATAAAGGTGAAAAGAAGGCAATGCGAGTACTTTAAAATTTCGAAAATGATGTGTTTGATTTCAATAGCATTAAAAAAACTATGTTGCAATTATTTAATGGGTATCATGGAATTTTATAGACTTAGCGGTATATAGAGCTTCGGTGTTGGATGTGCAGATGAACTAATGTATTATTTGGTTTTATTTATGTTTAATTTTCATTTTGGGATGATTTTTTTGGACTTGCTTGACTGGCTTGCATTATATTTTTGAATAGGTTATTTTCAAAAAAATCAAAAACTGATTCACGAAGAATAATTTTTAATTTCTAGCGTTATAATATTTGTTTAAGTTATATATCCTAGGGGGTTTTCTATCATTATTTGCGCAGGCTTGATGTCGTCATTAGCTTTAGTTCAGTTGTCAGTTTCAATTCTTTAGCACAATTTATTCTGTCGTCATAAATTTCAGTTCAGTTTAGTTAGCTTCATTCAGTTCAGTTTAGTTCAGTAGATTTAATTAATGTTAAACGGCCTAGGTGACGTGTGTGGTGCTCTTAAAGTCAGCGATTTAGGAGCTAAAATTTGTGTTATTGTGGTCAAATTTTTCCTTTTGTTTCATAATTCTGAATAATCATACATGGATTTTTTAATTTAATCAATTAAAGTTTAATTAAGCATAATAATTATATATATAAAAAAAGAACGATGTAATTGCAGAATGAAGCTAAGTACCAAGTATTAAAGTAACTTGCCTTGGCTCTGAAGACTGAATGAGCACGTCCACGTTTCATGGACTGTTGGTCTTTAGGTATTATAGAATTCACCAGGCAAACAAAGGATTGCCATTGCCCTCTTTGCAATGAATCACCAACAAACAACAGTCTCTTCCCTTTTAGCTTCCTTAATGCCCTCTTCGGATCGAATCTGAACACGGATTTATAATAACAAATTGCAACAAACTTAATTCGATATTGCTGACGAACGCCCCGGGGCGTTAGATAAGAACTAAATACATTTCCTAAAATGGTATAAATTATTTTAGAATGCATGCCAAAATCACGCGTCATTCGATATAATTAATGTTTATATTAATTTCATATTTTCACTTTTAGTTCTCTTATCTAACGCCATGGGGGCGCTCGTTAGCTTTTGCCTACTTAATTAGCTTCTACTTTTCACTACTTAATTAAGCTATAGTACTCCGTAGTTTATAGTGCAATAATGCATACATACATTGATACATAGTCCCCTCCAAGATAAGTTATATAGAGTCACGCGTAATAAATTATTATGTAATGTATTTGAGTATGTGACACGTTCGTTTTCAACTTATTTTCCATACTTATTGAACAAAATATGTTCAAATAGATTAAAATATATTTATATAAGTATCAATAAGTATAATAATTGCCAATAAATTCATTTTAAGTACAAATAAGTTCATATAACATGCCCCATAGATCGACATTCATATTATCAGTCTCAAATAAATCTAACATTTTCACTTTTAATTTGTTGATATTATTATATTAAGATACTATGGAGTACGGAGTGATGTAAAACGCACACTCTATATATTATTCATTCCAAAAGTCGCAAAATTATTTTACATTGTTCGAAATATAAAGGTCATGTATCATATATGTACAACTGTATGTAATGTAATTTTTATTTRGATATTGTTCACGGACGTCCCGTGACGTTAGATAAGGTATAAATATATTTCCTAAAATAGCATTAAACTTGGAATGCATGRCAAATCCACACGTCAATCGGTGTAATTAATGTTTATATTCATTTAATATTTCTACTTTTGGTTATRTTATSTAACGRRRRAGGGACGCTTGTTAGCTTTTGCCTTTTTATTTTTGTGCGAATGAGCCCTCAGGCATCGGCCTTAACCAAACACTATCATCGGTTGCAACCAAATGTGGACATAGTAGTAATATAGAGAGAAGAATGCAAGTACGTACTTAAATGAGTTTAATCTGTAAATATATAGTTATGGTAAATACCTAGGCAAAGAGCATTCATCAGGTTGCCATTGCCAATAGCGATAATCAGAATCAGGTCGCCCGTTCTTTACACAAGCWACTTGGCGATCGACGTACGGGCAACTCTCATCGGTGTAAAGAGGCTCTATTGAGCTATTGTACACCCATTTCCCTTCACTTATATCACAAATGTCTCCGTCATATTCCAATTTTTCCTCCTCCTTAGTCTCGTCGATAATCGCCCTTCTACCATCTACCAAATTATTATAAATCAAAATTAGTTGCTCGTACGATACACGGTACACATATTGATCATCATGGAGTATAATTGTATAGTAATTAAGAAGCTAAGCTTGTGTATCATATTCCAATTTATGTTTTACGTTTTTTAAAAAAAGAAAACCGAAAACAAAAAACAACACTGAATAGGAAGAAACAAAGTAACCTAATCATGCTCTAAGAGTCTAAGTAAGGCCTAGACATTTCACATATATATATTGAGAGTAGTACATACTCTCTCCGTTTTTTTACTTATTTCAATTTTCATTTTGAGATGTTTTCAACTAGTTGTTCCAAACCAATTTATAAATAATTTTATTACTTTTTACCTATTTTAATTACTCAAACATTATTAATGAATTACTCCTTTCTAAAATGAACTTTCATTACTTTACCCAGTTTATTCATTCAAAATTATATTTTCCCAAAAATAAAAATAAAAAAATCATTCACATATTTACTCTTTTACCTAACTTATTCAACTATTTTATCTAGCTCAATCAACTCTTAAATACCTTGTCAAATTGATTTGGAACATCTATTAAAAAACGAAGGGAGTATGATATTAGTGTCTATAATACTCCTGAAACGACACTCCTATTACATACAGTATATATTATTGTTAGTTTGTTACCTGTTGCATGGCCTTTTCTAGCGCAAGTGCTGAGCCTTATAATAGAAGATGATGAAATGAAGGTTAACCTTTCATTATACAACAGAACCAAAAATGCAAGACCACATATCACTCCTGCTAGCACAGGAACAGAGAACTTGTTGCCACGACACGATTTCATCCTAATCGCCGCGATTTTTAGATCCATTACAAGACTAATGACAAGCTAATTATTAGTTACAAGATTCAATAGAGATGATGATCGATAATAATGGCGTTTATAATATAACAAAATTAAGGTGTTGATAATGAAGCAAGGAAAAAACGAAAGATGAGGTTTAATTTCATGGTGTATGTTTAGAAATGAGAAGGGAAGAAACAACAAAAAAGTGGGTTATTGATGAATGATGAATAGAATTGGTTATGTTGATTTATTATTTACTTTGATAGCTCTTGAAAATTAATAAAACTAAATGATGAAGACAATTGTTAGTTGCATTATTTTATAGGTGTTTGAGTAAATGTAAAGGTAAAGGAACTAATGGTTGGGCAGGTTTTTGACCCTCTTCTCAAATTATTCCCTTTTAATTTATATAATTTTTATTTATTTTTAATTAGTTTGGTATCTCACGTTTTGTTTATGTAGTAAGAAATACACTAATCTATATGGTATTTAATGAATTAGAAGGATTGTATGCATCGATGTACAATAAATTTATTGTACATCAAACATATAGTTACCCTTATATAATATAGTGACCCTTTATATCAATATAGTCACTCATTTTCAATTTACATAAATAGTGATAAATAATAAGGATCACATAATTAATAAAAAGGTTACTATGTTAACCAAAATGGTCACTATAATCTGATGTACAGTAAATTTATTGTACATTCGATGTACCTAAACTTTGTCAATGACATTTTAATCCCTTTAACATAAAATAAAAAATAAAATATTGATCATTTGGTGAGATGCGTCACAAATTTTATTTTATTTAATTAATTTTGGAAGAGTCATCATTCCTCATTTCCTTGTATTGGCATGTTGTAATTAATGTGGGAGAAGAATGTTATATGAATACTTGTACATGTACATACTCCTTCAATTCCCATTTTTAATTATTCTGTGCAATTTTCTCATTTAAACGATTTTAATTTTTATTTATTGTGTCTTATTTCATTTGGACAATTTCTCTTCTACTTTTAACACATATTTTTTATTTACCCACTTTTTCATACTTTTTTGAGTCAACTCACATTATAACTCTGTACATTAAAGGCATCCACAATAGTTCAAACCTCTAAGAGGTTTGAACTCTTGCTACATAAACAATATACAAAACCTCTCATAACAAACTCCTCTCAACAATAGTTCAAACCTTTTACGGGCGTTTGGTATGAGGGATTTGGGGTGGGAATGAGATATTAATCCCAAGTTCCCATACCAACATGAGATTCAAAAATTTTATTTTATTCCACTAACATGTCAAACAAGGATTGAAATTATTTATGAATTTCCACCTTTTAATTCTCATTCCCACTCTCACTTTATATTCCCGAATTCTCATTCCCACAGCCAAACGCCCCGTTAAAGGTTGTGGTGGGAGCCAATATTTTATTTTCTTTTTATTTCCTAACTTATTTATTTCTCTTTTTATTTTACACTTCATAACCCACCTAAAATTCACCTCACTTATACAAACCCTCTCAACTTTCAAACCCTAAAATATCCCAACAATAAGAGGTTTGTTTTCAAACCTTCCACATCATCTACAAACCCTTTTACAAACCCTTATTGTGGATGCCCTTACTAGTTTCCCCCAAATAGTAATCACAAAACATTAGAAATCGAATGGAGTATTATTTTATGAAATTGTTAGAGATCCCAGCTTCAATGGAGCAGTTTGCAACTTTGCAAAGATATAGTATGATTTCTCCGACTAGAGTTCAATTATGTAATAATTTCCGCAAAAAGTTAACACATAACTGGTTAATCACTTTATTTTTTTTAAATATACGACATATTTTTTTCTGTGAAACTTTGCAAAGTATAATTTATAACATGGTGATGTGAACGTTTGCTTGAATCCTCATGACGTATAGATTATCAAAGTGTAGATAGTAATGTATGTATGTAAACACATATTGCAAAGTTGTATGTTAGTTGCAAATGAGGAACGAAGGGAGTAATTAACTAGCTTCATAGAAATAACCTTTCGATTTCCTTTGTTTCTTTTTAATTGCAATATTTATTAAAATTAGAAATATCAAATATAATGGCAACAAATGTTTTCTTTCCCCTTTTACATGTTACTTCTCTCTATCAAATTTTGTCTAAAAGTTTGTGTAGAGTTCAATGTTGTCATTAAAAAGAAACGGAAGAAGTAATTAAGTTTGTGCTGATAAAACTTATCAATAAAAGATCGAGCCAGACTTGTACATAAAAATTCATGTCCAAATCCACAGCTAGTGCAAAATTTTCAAGTCACGCACACATGTCCACACATTAATTAGTCAAAAAACATACACCTTTTAAACTGCTTAACTCTGATCTAATCCCCCGTGTTCTAACTTAATCAAATTCGACCAGAGGACTAGACTATTAATGATCACCACGAGGACTACCGGCGGCCTGGTGCATATAATATGTACTAATCTATTATCTGTCCCAAATCAGTCTACTTGTCATTAGGAGTACATCACAAACTTTTTGTTCACTGAAAACGGAAGTTACATTGAAAACTCGTATGTGCTTTCACTACTTGATCATTCTTTGTTTCACGAACTTCTAACTTCGAAGTACAAGTACGTCGGCATGCAAGGAAAAGGAAGGATCAACTCCCTTTTGTCCCCTTTTCTCAATTTATCTTCTCGATTGGGTGTGTTTGGATGTAGCTTATGGGGCAGCTTTTAGAGTTTTGACCAAATTAAAACTCTATTTAATCTAAATAGCAGTGTTTGGATGAGTAGTGTTTCATGGTAGCTTGTAGCGTTTGAGGTAGAGTTTTGCAAAAGCTACTAATGGTAGTTTTCCGAAGTAGCTTTTCTCAAACGCTACAATTTACTCTTATAATTATAACATTTTTAATAATACAATACTTCAACCGCTACTTATTTTGCCAAACACTAACAAATTATAATCAACTTCAACCGCTACTAGTCGACAGCTACATCTATCTCTACCGCTAACAGCTACCTCTACCGCTAGTTTTTTCAAACATAATAAATAGTACTTGTATCAACTATAAACTATTTAACTCTTCCAAAGATCTAAGTTCATTATTAAGTTAGCAATAAGTTTTCTCGGGACAAACTTTTGTATATGTTTTATTCGATCATACGAGATCGATAACCTATTTAAGCCTTTGCTCACTTCACATCAATAAAAATGATTTCAACTAAGCTTAAAGAAGCTAAGTGGTTAGAGCATCGCATTTATCGATAATAATTTGTATGTGGCCGTGTCAGAAGTTTAACAAAAGTGATAATTTTCCATAATGCATGTCAATCACACGGTTGAACAACATAATTCATGTTTTATCTAACTTTATATT
>SNQN01002658.1:14890-26573 GCA_008642245.1 Bassia scoparia | reverse complement strand
TGGTTTAAATAAAAAAAATGTTTGTGTAACATATTTAAATTGTGAATCAGGTGACATCAACTTATATGGAGAAAAAGATATTTTTAAAAGTGTTCGGAGGGTACCCTAAAGAGTATTTTGTATTCCCCCAACCCATGGACTATAGTAAAAAACTATACAGATGATAAACAGCCATGAGAGAAAGCTCACTCCATCACAATGTAATGAATTATATTCATTTCTTGGCCGAGGGCTTTTTTTTTTTTTTTTTTTTTTTTTTTTATTTCTTTTCTTTTTCTTCCATCTAGGCAGCATCATATATGGCATTGCGATATTTCCCCACTATCCATTCGCCATCCTATGGAAATAAACAGTCAAGAGCCCTATATCGATAAGGATGATTGACGTCTATCAACATGAAGTGGCTCTCTAATAATTTTTACATCGGACGAGTCATCATCATTAACAACGTATAAGTTCTAACTAGCTAGTGGAAATTAAAAAAAGTAGCCGCGGATTAGGACGGGCCTAGGCCTGTAACTCGAGGCGTAAGATCAGAATGTTTGTGTTTAGACCAAGTGGGGTTCAATCTTAGTGATATAAGCCTGGAGGTGGTAGCAACAGTCAGCGAATAAGGGCACATGAACTATCTTTTTTAAAACCATCAGACCTCCGTCATCCTAGAGAGTACCGACCTCTAGGAGCTGTCGATAAAAATACTCCAATTTGCCCTAGTGTGGAACTGTCGTGCCCTTTTGAAATTTGCAGAGTTAGAAAAAAAAACATAATGTGATGTGGCCCAATTTGTGGGGAAATAGTGCAAAGCATAGAATGAAAGGCTCTTAGATAAATTATTTATAGTGCTAGAATGCTTTTTAACGAGAAATACATAAATTGAAAGGTAATCACTTTTTGTTTTCATTTCTTAGGTTGACAAAATCAGCAGAACATTTTTACGTGTAGGGAAAACGTAACCAGAAATAAGGAATAACTCCTACTAATTGTTTTAATAACAATCTATAACTACCATATTCTGTATAATACATTTATCAGTGTAGTTATGGCCCCTTAAATTTTCAACAGAAATTTGGAATAATTCAAGGTACACAAGGTATGAGGAGAGGGTCTGGGCGCTATATACATTTTGTTCACCAACAACTATCAGGTCCACTGGGCAATAATCATGCGGAGGACTTAATTAGAGATAACAAGTAAAAAAAACAGAAACAACCCGATGTCAATATGTCAAAATAAACAAGCAAACAAATAATAAAAACTTTTCCTCAACCTCCAGCTAGGAAACTTAGGAGGCTATCGTTTAATCTCTTAAATCATTTGACATTGGTTCTTTTTAAAAAAAAAAAAAAAATATGGAATTAAATATTGCAGTAAAAAAAGTAGAGTTTAATAATTTTGTTTTTTTTGTTATGCAGCACCTAGAGCAGGTTTGTGGTACATGACACTAAAACAAGAAGTAAGTAAAGCAGCGAAACCTTGGTATTATATAAAACATATAGGAAACAGTTCATAACGAATTTCTCTTACTTTCATCAGTTAAGTCAACAGCTAATATTTCCACAATATCTTTGCGATATTCGGTCAATGGAATGGGCGCTCAGAACCGGTAACTATCTGGTGACTGAAAATTTCAAAAGAAAAGAAAGTTTAGCAAAAGAACAAACATTAATACTTTTCCTAAATCCAAGTCTCATCACATGAAAGTACTAAAAGTAGCTGAGATATCCTGGTATCTTCTGCTTGGCGGATGGTTGAATAATGTTTAAATTGAGGTCTGTTATAGCTTAATAATCAACAATTTGCTCCCATTACTTAAGAAGCCTGGGGATCGAACCCCGGACGTGGTAACTATGAACAGTTCTGAAATTTACTGGGACATAACAACTGAACATTGGTTATAAAATTTCCAAATGAGAAGCACTAAACAAGATTTTTCCCGGTTAAGATTTAACTATTTATAGTCTTGATGGAAGGTAATCCAATAAGCATGCTAAATGTAATTGTAACACCTCCTCAAAAAAAGACCCAAAAAAGCAAAATCCTCACTGGTGGGCTAGGGGCTAGAAAGGGAGAATATCTACTAGTGGATCTCCTATGAGAAATGATATCATGCAGGGCGATTCCGGTTTTAGAAAAGGAAATATAGGCTCCCTTTCAAGGGTGGGTGACAAAAGAATTGGGATTTTGAATCCCACAATGAGATTAGTTGAGTAGGAATAAAAGTATTACAATAGAGCGGGTTGATAACATCAACCTAGTAGAGGCTTTTTAGGTGGGACAATCGACACGCAAAGCAAATCCTTTTGGGCTAGGCTATAAGAAGGAACCAAATACTGTTGTGGGCTATGTTCACCCATATAGGGTGTTTATAATAATACCTCATATAAGACAACATCCAGCGCTGTAACACAAATACTACACTTTTTTGAAGCATTCATCTCCGACCCGATAAAAATTACTAGACTAATGCACCATAGTGATTCCAATTGCACACAATATATAAGAATTCATTATACCCTACTGTGGGTGCATGGAGCTTCCGGGCAAAAGTGGATATAATGCGATAGATTTTCAGCAATAATCATATCAATGTTGTACAAAATAATAGTTCATCATATAACAGGACATGAACTATAGGTTAAAACAAAAGTGAAAGTATAAGCACTAGATGCTTCAAAAAAAATAAATAGATAAATAAAATAAATAAATAAATAAATAAATAAATAAAGTATAACACTATGGACAGGTTCTATCTGAGATTACCTGAGAGCAAGACAAGTTACTGGCTGGACCTACTGATTGGGAATGTTCATGGGATTTAATGCCACTTCACATACTAAAACAAAAGGAAACATACCATCAATGTCAATTATAAATATATCGTCCTAATACATTATGACACTAGACCATATCAATTATTCAAAACATAAGAAATTAATAACTATTCCAAACAATTCGATAATTCATACATTACAAGCTACACAAAACATAAACAATGAACTACCTAAGGGGAATTCCTAATATAATTGCATAAACTCCAACTAATGCAAAAAATATAATATGCATTTCAAAGCATTGTTTGCAAGGTAAAGTTCTGAACACAAATGGGATATTAAGTAGTAATTCTGCATAAATGAAAGAACTTAAAATCCTTTGATTCTAGTCAACTATTGCTCTGTTTCAATAACAGTTAGCAAGCATCTCCTCCAGATTAGCCCCTTTCTCGCACATTCCTGGGTCCTTCAGAGATGTTACATAAGTAATCACAAGATTCACACAACTGACATATCATCTGTAGTGACACAAAAGCGATTTTAAAAATTTATATACCATAGCCGTCGCGTGCATCTTCTGACATCAAAATGTAATCGGTAACGCAGGTGTCTCTTTTTAGTCTAATTCTGCTGTCTGGAAGCTTAAACTTTTTGTGTAAAGAAACGTGAAGAGAGATTCATGAGAAGGGATTCTAAGTTGGTTCGTGACTTCACCATTAGTATCCGCTGATTTAAAAAAGTAATACTGTATAGGTGAAACAGATACATCGACATTCATCAGTCATCGACTTATGACATACTTAATATACTTTGAGTTAAAAGTGTAAAAAATTAAAAAAGGATATTTTCTTGTAGCAGAGGCATAAAGAACCTATCAAGCTGTGATGACAAGAGAAGAAATACAAAACAAACATCAATTCCAAGGTATAAAAGAATTGAATTCCTCAAAATCACATTGGCAAAAAGATCAAGTAATTTCCTTTAAAAAAAAGAAAAGAAGAATGAATATAAGCTGTCATCACCGGCTTATGCTCCGATAAAGTATATATATCCAAGAGAGCTCTGTTCCAATACAAATCGCTGGTCTGCCTAAACATTAAGGATCAAACATCGTGAGAAATATGATCAATTTCTAGCAAGTTGTCACCATAACATAACAATATAAACCCAGTAGGGGGTCAATAGCAATTTCCCTAGGCCATTGTAAGACAATGGACCCCGCATTACAAGTGATAGTAAATTTTCTAACCACATTGTTCCTCTTTTCCAAGTGTTAAATTAAAAAATTACTCACCCCCATCTTTTTTTGGCTATCATAATTCCCTCCGTTACGTATTACTTGAAAACATTTGAACTAGGGAGATTTTCTAGGCAAAATTTCTTCTTATATTGTATGATAAGGTATATGATTAGAAATTAAAGTAAAGAGAGTGAAAAGGAATAAAGTATGAGTGGGTATAAAGATTAGGGAAAGTAGAGAGAGAAATGAATAAAGTATGAGTTGGGTGTAGAATTAGGCAAAAGTAAGAAGAGAGAAACAAGTAGTGGAAAAGTGAAGTAAAGTATGGGGGAAAAAACTTACTAAAAATGGAAAAGAGAGAACTGGTTTTCAAGTAATTGTTAACGCCCATTTATAGGCAATGTTTCAAAGTAATTACGTAACGGAGGGATATTACATTAATAGTGACCTAAGAAATATGAATCAATTCTAAAGAGGGAAAGTTGACATTTAGAATACAAGTGACAACTCACAAATTTGTTAGCAACTAATAGCATCTAATGAATTGCTTAAAAACGCACTCTCAAATAATGAATTACTATACAAAGACTAAACCTGCTTCCAAAGTGGGCTACTCATCCACCCCTTCACCAACTTTACTTCTCTTAACTGGTATTCATGGTCAAAATATATATTATTACTTGTGGGAATGTTTGAAAATTTAAGGAACTAAAAAAGACCAATGTCCCCTGTTTCACAAATTAACTTTTCTATCAATAATAAGAATGAAGATCATGGGTAGTACAGAAGAACATTCATACTTCAACAGTTATGTCAGTTTCACAGGAATAATATCAATCCTGGAGGTAGATTCCACAACTTTCAACAAATTCAAAGTAATGGCTTCATCTTTTTTCCTGCACAACTATATATTTCAATATTCCAATCAAGCAAAAACCTATGATCCATCAAAAGAAGTCAAAACATTGAAAGGAGAGAGAGAGAGAGAGAGAGAGAGAGAGAGAACCTCTTACTTCCTGGAGAACTCAAATTTCTTTATAGCCTGATTACAGGGCAAAGTATTCATAGTTTCGTATCTACTTCGTAAAATTGGAAAACCTTGAATATTTCCCCACTTCCTTAGAAGATGTTTATATACAAGATATACATTCCTAGCAGACAAGTTTAAGCCATCAAAATTAGATGTAACTTGCACACAGACACAACTGTTCTAAACTCGCAACTAATTAAAAGTGAATTACACAGACAGACCAAGAGTAAAAACGATGCTGTTACCAATTGCTCTCATTAATTTAATCTGCCTTCACTAATTTAAGACTACATAAATAAATTATGGATATTTTATCCTAGTAGTATAAACCCTTTTTCCCACAGAACAGTAACTAATAGTCTACTAGTGGTACTAACTCTATGACCTATTTATGGCAGAAAATAACACTTTTTATTTCCTATTATCAGCGATTTAGGAATATGAAATGTCAAATTGTAAACAACCAAGTCAGGTCAATATACATTTCTTAAAATGAGAAATAAATGGTTAAAAAACAGAAGTTGCAAATGGCAAAAAAGATCAAAATTAGCTCTCTTAATTACCTGCAAACCAAACGAATTAGTCAATAACACCACATATTTTACGAGGTTTGAGAGGGTTTTCCCACTATACGTCACCTGCGCCAAAGAAATCAGCGATTAAACTTTCACTACAAGCTATCATATAAAGAAATAGTACACATCTGTCATGCACAGAAACAAGATATGATAAAACTTAACAACATATATACAATGCCTTATGTTTACAAGGCATATTGAAATCAAATCAGTTTCAACTCAGTGAATATTAGCTCCATCATATCATCCTTTGATAAGCCCATGTCAAAAACGAGCACACTGATATGGGTAACTCATGTTCAAGACAGATGTGACATGTGGGCATTAAAATGTTAGCAATATGTAACCATTCTTTATTTGGAAATTCAAATACAGAGTATAGTAGTGATACAGTTAACTTATACGGGGCAAAAAATAATCAAATCAATCAAAGCCTTAGCCCCCATAAGTGGGTCGTACATGACCAAAACGATACGTCCGGGTATCATTGCCAAGTAAATAGTGGACAGGAATATTGTTGATTGATCAACCATTACATATGTTTAACAGCGAAATTTGATAAAAAAATACGGACACATACCGATAATTCACCAACATTCCCATAGTGTGAAAATGAATTAGCAGACGTAATCAGTGTAAGATAGAAACTTCCCCATGATTTAGCGATGCAGCGACTAAGTCATTCTGTAGCAAAGAACCACAAAAGGAAGTAATGTGGAACAGACAGAACAGGTCTTAATAAGGAAGTAATTTTTTCAACTATTTGCTTTTCCTAATAGTAATAACATAGAGCAATTAAAGTATGAAAAACGTTTCCTAGTTTAGCAGCTAAATCAGTCATTTCTGAATATAGCATATATCATACAGTTTATAGCATTCACAATCATCAAAACATACAAACTTTAATAGCATGACATGATGAGACACTTATAAATAGCAATTGCATAACAATATAACCAAACTAATGTGAGAATTAACAACACATTACAATGAATGCAATTAATTACGTGAAGTTCCCTAAATATTTGATCAATACAAGGAACAAAGAAATAAAGGAAATCAAGAATACCAATCATGATCTTAACTGTTAAGTAGCTGAATATCGCCATCTAAAAAGCGATTAGCAGAAAACCCTGATATAGGCGAGCCTTAATAGCTCTAATTCACGTACTTATCCTTGAAAACTCAAGAAGGCACTTCCAATTCGTCAAAAAAATCTGGAAATGATAGCTGATGCAGGAGAAGAAGCGACAGAATTCTTCTTCGATTTCCTAATCCCTTTTCCTTCTTTTCCATTTTTTCGAAACTCCGGAGAAATTGGGGCTGAAATGTCTGATGATGAATTCGAAAGATTTTTATGTGATTCAAGCAACATGAAAAGGGGGTGATCAAACGTAAGAACCGCTAGAAAAATGAAGAATGGATTATTGCCGGGAATCTATTGAAGTTTGAGTAAAGAGAAAGCGGGAGAAAGTGATTGACTCAACCCCAGTTTTGTTCACTTGTGTAATGTTGCATATATAATGATGTTTTTAGCCACCAAATGTACATTTACTAGGTTCTCCTTTAGTTTGTTTGTGTAAACCATGTTTACTTTAAGTCATTTATTGTTGCATAACCCATCAACTGCTTACACACTTAGTCAAAAGAAAACCCTCCATCCTTGTCCCTCCCATTATCTCATTCGATCTTAAATTCTTAATATTAAATGCAAATCTTCTCATAATTCCAACTTGAAAAATTCTTTGAAACCTAAAATTCTTGAAACATTCATCTTAAAGCTCTTTCCCATTGTTTTCTTAAGCACATTAAATAAGGTAAACTAGAGAAATTGTTAGGCTTTGTCGAGGTTTCAAGAGTCAGGCCATCATTTGCAATATTGTGGTTGAATCCTGCTCTAGTTCTATGATTTTTTAAGGTACTATATGTCTCTATGTATGTCTATACCACAATTTTTGGGGATATAGGGCTACTAAAATGTAGACTTCGATCCTTGATATCATGATAACATCCAGTCACACTTAGAGTTAATTATATATAAATAAACTAATAGATGAAACTTCAACTCATATCTTTATATAATTACTTCAATCTTTCATATCATCAATAGCTCTTGAGTTTAGGTGATTTTGCCAAATTGCCAATTGATGCTTCTGATGCTTCCTCTTGCCCAAAGAAAAAAGGGTTTKAAGAAACAACTTTTTTTTTGTGTTGTCATCACTAACATACATCTAAGATTGAACAAGTGTACAGCTTTGATCTTATCATATTAGAATAGCTATTAACTTATTTGCAAAGATTAAAATGGATTAACTTCATTTCATGTCTTATAACCAACTACTGTACTTGGTTGGAATTGCAGATATGTGCCCTTTCGCTTCCATAGCATCTGTGGCAGCTCAAATTTTGAAAACCTGCATCTGCTGTATGATGAAATTTCAGAGGATTATGGACAGCATGGGTAAGTATTATGTGTTGAACTTTGGATGATTACATGCTTTCATATGAACTTGAAATGTAAAATCCTACCACCTTGAATCCCAAGAAAAGAGAATTTGGAAGAAAGAAGAAAATATAATGACAAAGTAGCCTACAGATTTAGGCAATAATAAAAGACGAACTTGTATAACCCAGGATCTCGGTCTGCATCTTTTGTAATCTCTTTTATTTCCATTTGGACAGATATTTTCTCATAGATAACAAAGGAAATGTGATGGTAGAACAAAGAGGAGTTATCAGATCTAACTGCATTGATTGCTTAGATCGGACAAATGTCACCCAGGTATGAAGAACCTATCTCRGTATGTCTGACCAAGTCATGTTGGTTACCATACTTACCGATCACTTGTTATTTGTGAATGATTTAGGCTGTGTTTAGTTCAACTTATTTAAGCAAAAATTCATATTCCAATCATCAGAAAAACTATGAATACAAAAAACACTGCATTGTAAGAATAAGAAAAATTCAAGGCTGAACTGAACATAGCCTTAATCTTGATCTGCTTAGCTTTTTTCGTTAATCTGTTTGACACATACCTGATTTCAATCACGAGGCTACCTAGCTCGGATATCATTGGATCTACAGTTGCAGAAAGATTGGGTTTTTTCTCTTGAAGATAGCATTTCCTGCTTGTGGTACAGAGTATGACAATTTAAAATATGTGAGTTACTTGTGAATTAATTGGTTGACAACTTAAGTTCATTAGGGAGGATGAATGGCCTCATAATCTGCTTTTGTTGGTGATGTCGTATAGGGTTGAAGCAAAGGCGTAATAAAGTGTAGAGTATGCTGGTACTCATCGCCTCAAAGGGATCTTGTGAGGTATAAAATATCATCTTTTGGATGTCCGTTTGGTATTTAACCAAGCAGTTGCTACCTAGTAAGTATGAGCGTTTGGTTTTGAGATACGGGAAGCAGACTTTTGGAGGATAATCCTGATGGAATGAGTGCACTTTCAAGATATTAATTTGATAATTTCCAGGATGGTGTCAGACAGAGCAGCCACGCTATAGGGGTTTTCAACATAACATTTTTTCCGTTACTGGAAAATTTTAGAATATATGTCTAAGATTAGTCTTGTTTATTCATCAGGATGCCATTGATCCTCGTCAGCCGGTTCGCTACTTCGTTTGGCGAAACAATCCGTCACCCTTTCAACTTAATGCTTTTGAAATACTTTCTGGTGCAGTAACAAAATACATGTGACTTTTTTTTATAATCACCTGTTGATTGTCAGTTATCTAACAATGCCTCAAATTGTAGAAGTTTTGGTTGCTGCTTGAATGTACACTGGATTCACCGTTCAAAATAAGGAAGCCGTGTTTCATGTCATAGGCAGTATACATAGAAGTCATTGTCACATACCATTCATCTTAATTTTTTTTCATCTTCTTACTCACATTTTTATTGCAAGAAGCTAGCTACTTATTATTTGAGCTTATCAACATTTACCAAACTTAATCATACACGAGCCTGCTATGGGGTTCACAGTGCAATATGTACTGCCAGGCTGAGGCATTTCTGCAATTCTGCTAATTTCTTTCTTATAATTCACTGCGGTCATATCTTCCAGTGCTCACTTTGTGATTGGAGGTCTGACATGAAGTCATTTTCGATGACAAGGTATGACAATGCAGTCTGTTTTTCGATAAAGTTATGCCTCTGCCTATATACCTATCCAATTTTGGTATTTTCCTAATCAAGAAGATTTTTATATGCCTTTTGAGTCTTTGCCTTGGCAGTGGTTCGAAATGCCACAATTCATGTCCTCTGTTCTCGTGGGCTGTTGACTGCTGGTGTTATCGCGCTAGTCAAAGCTAATGGAAGACAATCTGTTCTAGACCTCGTCTTCTGGTGGCTCATATGAAGGGGTCAGGCAAAGTTTCTGCAAACCTATCATTACATTAGTGCTATTAGCTCATCCAGATTACTTCGCAAGTATAGATGATAGCATGATACTCGTATAGTATAAAGCGACCCGATAGTTTTGAAAAACAGCATGATTCTCTGCTCAATGTGCTGAAACTCGTTTTTGAACTTTAAATTGTACTTCATTCTGTGCAACTGCGCTGATCCGGAAATTGTTGATGGTTAAACTGGAACCCGTCCGACCAAGTGAAGGTATAATATTAGAATTCATTCCAGCTAATTAATGCATATAAAAGAGGATTTAAAAATTTTACTAGAAATTTGGTCTTATGTTGAATGGAAAACTTAAACTTTATTTATCTTTATTTATTTATGTTCCCTTATATTGCATCGAAGAGAATCAAGAACCTACGTCGAATCTTCATCTAGCTATGTATTAGTAATACCAAAAGAATAGCATGTGAATCTATAGAGTATTGATCTACTATGAGGAGAGTTCATATGCGTTCTATCTTAACATTTGCTTCTCTTACTAATTCAACATTGTATAGGTTGGAAAACGAACATCGCAACTAGTTATTGAACCATGTAGAATGCATTAATATTCACTTAAGTATCGACGTAGGTGTTTTTTTTCTTCTTCAAAACAATCTCAAAATAATAAAAAATCAATGGTTATTTAGATAATAGTCTTCTCTTCAAGCATCTGTTCATTGATCTCGTTATGAAAATTTCGTTTGAGATGGGATGACTTCTAAACTGTCATTTTATTAGCTTAAATAAATGATATTAATCTGGGGACTATTCCAGTAGATCATACTAACATGCAGGTCATTATCTAACTGATGTTTTGTGAACACTCTACGCGGCATTTGTTTGATTATTTTGGATATCTTAACTCATTATAATAGTTCGATCTACTTATATGATTTTAAAGCTATCAATTATAGATATCAACGAATATTGAATAGACTGAATTGAAAAGAGTATTTGTGTTAATGGCAAATATTATAGAATTTCATAAAACGAAGGGGAGTAAAGCTACACAACCGAATATTAACAATAAGAGCATTACATTATAGACATAATCTCGAAAATATTATATATTTAATCATATCATCATCATCATCAATATCAATCTAAAAATTATACTTAGAGAATTCTTGAATATGATATCCGAAAGAAACAAACGCAAGGGAAGCAAGTTGTTATCCCATTAGGGATAAGAAGAAGGAAGGATGATGAATCACGTACCACTCCTACTCCCTATGCTGAGTTGAAAGGGATGTTGGCATGCAACGACCTTCACATCTTGGCCTCTTTCTGCGTCCAATTTCCTGACTTCATATATCTTATCTTCTTCGAAATAGCCTGTTCTTTCTTCTCTACTGTTTTGGACCACCCATCTTGCTTTCCTCGCTTCCGTCCCCCCCACTGTTTACCGCTCCGCCTAACTCCCCATCCTCTTCCCCGGTTCGACCCGGTCACCCTCCCGGTAGCGCCCCACAATGATCTCCGCCTGCAATAAAGCCATGCGGTACGAAAGTTAGCTTTGGACATTATTCTTGAAAAAGACAAAACAAGCTTGAATTGGAACACAGTTCTAATAATATATATCTAAAAATATAACAGCTAAACATATTGTTGGATGAAAGACTTAATTAAGTCTGTTTCAAGCTCGAAAAATTGTGACTA
>SNQN01002658.1:0-14865 GCA_008642245.1 Bassia scoparia | reverse complement strand
TTGTCAACACTTGTCACCATCTTAAATTATTACCCAACAAACAGCGCAAACCGTGACAAAGACAACAACCAACACATTCCTTGATCAATCACTTCTCCCGCTTCTCTTTACTCAACATTCAATAATTCCGCCAATAATCCATTCTTCATTTTTCTAGGGTTCCTTCGTTTGATCAATTTCATGTTCTTAATCACATAAAAATCTTCYAATTCATCTCAGACATTCACCCCAATTTCTTCCGAGTTTCGAAAATGGAAGAAAAGGAATTAGAAATCGAAGAAGAATCTTCTCCTTCTTCTCCTTCATCAGCTACTCATTTCCAGATTTTRGACGAATTGGAGCTTCTTGAGTTCAAGGATAAGTACGTGATTAGAGCTATTAGCTCGCCTAATCAAGGGTTTTCTGCTAATCGCTTTGATGGCGATATTCAGCTACTTAACAGTTAAGATCATGTATTTTGATTTCCTTATTTCTTTGTTCRTTTTGTTATTGATCAAATATTAGACTTCGTATTAATTMCATTTCATTGTAATGTGTTGTTAATCTCACATTAGTTTGTTGCAATTGCTATTTTATAAGTTGTCTCATCATTCATGCTATTAAAGTTTGTATGTTTTGATGATGTGAATGCTATATAATCATGATGATATCATGCTATATCAGAAATGAACTGATTTAGTGCTAAAAATAGAAACGTTTTCATACTTTAATGCTCTATGTTATTACTATTAGGAAGCAATAGTTYAAAAAATTACTTCCTTTATTAAGACCTGTTTTGTTCTGTCCACATCACTTCCTTTTGTGGTTCTTTGCTACAAATGATAGCTCGCTGCTCGCTAAATCATGGGGAAGTTTCTATCTTTAGCACTTGATTACGTCGTAATTCATTTCTTTCACACTATGTGGAATGTNAAACGAAGCCTTAGTTTCTTTGTTCTTGAGTTGCAATAGGCCAGAAGCAATGTTGTCATGAAGGTGATAGATTCTTCTTGAATTCGTCTCATTCAAAATCCTTAAATATACACAGGTTGGAGTTYTTGATGAACCTACRAAAGAATCCCTGACCCAAGCATGGAAATCATGGATGGAAGAACACATAGCAGCCGCGGGAAAGGTCCCACCAGGGAATGAGACGGGTAACYCTACATGGTTTCGACCACCACCTCAAAAGAAGTCTGATCTCCGCTTAACACCTGGACGTAATGTGCAGCTAACRGTTCCCTTAGAACAGCTTATTGATAGGCTGGTAAAAGAAAACAAAGTTGTTGCTTTTATTAAGGGATCTCGTAATGCCCCTTTATGTGGGTTTTCACAAAAGGTGATCGGGATCCTTGAAAGCCAAGGTGTGAGTTATGAGAGTGTGGATGTGCTTGATGAGGAGTACAACAATGGATTAAGGGAAACTCTTAAGAGCTACAGCAACTGGCCAACATTTCCGCAGGTTTTTGTCAATGGAGAATTGGTTGGAGGATGTGACATCTTGACCTCCATGCACGAAAGTGGCGAGCTTGCTAGTATGTTTAAATAAGCAAAGCTCATGGATTTTRCCTGTACACTGATTTTTGATGATTAGCATAGCGTATAGCATATAGCTAAAAGCTTTGAGCCTTCAAATTGTTGTTATTATTCACTAGTATAAAGCTGGTGTGATGTATGAAACAGGTTAGTTTACCGTTAATAAAGTTGCAAATTTATGGCCTGTTCTTCTATATTAGTTTGTTATAGAGTGCAAGAGATCTTAACAGCAATATTTAATCTGGCAGCTAGCAAAACTGAAGCATTCTTGTGAGAGTAATCAAGAATTTTCCACTTTAAACAATGATTTATTCCTTCATCAATCATCTATTGTGTACTCGAGACTGAACTCCAACCAAGTCATTTCTAAGCTCCTCTCGTGGACAACCAAGTGAGAATTGAGGCTTCAGGCTTGGATTTCAGTTAGAACGGGAGGAGTCGGAGGATTCAGGAAGAGAGCATTCTGTTCCGGTCCACTCGAGATTGAACTTTTGGCTCGAAGCAGAGCTTTAAGTTGGATGCAGAGCCAACAATGGCATACCAATACAGAAGCCATCAGCTCGACAACATCTACCATTCTCGCATCTCTGACAAGCACAAGCCTACTTAAACACCCTATGGAGGAGGAGTGGGTAGGGTGCGGCGGGGGTTGAGAAGCAAATTAGCAGATAGCAAGTACAAGAAGGAGCAAAACCGATCATTTCTTGTTAAAAATTACAACTGTTAACAGGATTTTTGTAGATGTAGTATGTTTGGAGACTACTAGTACTGCCAATTGTTAGAACCTTGATACTTGAACACTTCATTTGAGCTAAATTATGAAAAAGTTTCAGAAAAATAACCATGTCAAACAATTGAACACGTACCTTGTTAACCACGAGATCGATACCCATAAGATTTGGCCTAGGTAAAATGGGGCATCACTTAAATATGAATGATGATAAAAGTACTTGTGTCATAGTGGTGTATTTTTTTTACCTCAACATAGTATGTAATTATTTTATTTTTACGTCTACACAGAGGTATCTTTATGAAAGCAAATGGTTAACCATTCGCAGTGTCCAAACCGAATAACATAGAATTAACGATGTTACCTTTGTTATCGGAGGAGGGTTTATGTAGCCCCACTAAAAGGCCTGCATTTGTCATGCAACATGACCGCACTCAACATTTCCGACCTGTGATTGATAGTTGAATTTAACAATGAATCAATACAAGTACACTATAAATTTTAGAGATGATATCGACACAACTATTTTTGTTATCCGCGCAACAATAAGTACTCCGTAATATTAAAGACTCTTGTGAGTCTCAACCAATAATGTTGCTCAAATTCTATGGAGTCTTGAGTTGAGTTTTGATTTTCAAGACTCAACTCAAGACTCTTGTTGGACACTTGTCCATTTTTGATTGAGTCTTTTTACTTTTTTTTTAAAAAAATATGAAATTGACATTTTAAAAGAATAAAGAGAGTCTTTGTTGGAGTCTTGGAAAAAGTATGAAAATGTAGAGAGTCTTAATGTGAGTCTTGAAAGTAAAAATTAATGGAAAGTGATGTGGCAGAGTCGGAAGGATCTTGGAATCTTGCAATAATCTTACCCTTCCCGAGTAATACTACACATTTTAGGGATAAAAAAAAACAGTTAGAACAGTGGAAAACAATTTGTCAACACTTGTCACCATCTTAAATTATACCAACAAACAGCGCAAACCGTGACAAAGACAACAACCAACACATTCCTTGATCAATCACTTCTCCCGCTTCTCTTTACTCAACATTCAATAATTCCGCCAATAATCCATTCTTCATTTTTCTAGGTTCCTTCGTTTGATCAATTCATGTTCATCACATAAAAATCTTCGAATTCATCTCAGACATTCACCCCATTTCTTCCGAGTTTCGAAAATGAGAAAAAGGAATTAGAAATCGAAGAAGAATCTTCTCTTCTTCTCCTTCATCAGCTACTCATTTCCAGATTTTTGACGAATTGGAGCTTCTTGAGTTCAAGATAAGACGTGATTAGAGCTATTAGCTCGCTAATCAAGGGTTTCTGCTAATCGCTTGATGCGATATTCAGCTACTTAACAGTTAAGATCATGTATTGATTTCCTATTTCTTTGTTCTTTTGTATTGATCAAATATTAGACTTCGTATTAATTGCATTCATGTAATGGTTTGTTAATCTCACTTAGTTTGCAATTGCTATTTTATAAGTTCTCATCATTCATGCTATAAAGTTTGTATTTTGATGATGTGAATGCTATATAATCATGATATATCATGCTATATCAGAAATGAACGATTTAGTGCTAAAATAGAAACGTTTCATACTTTAATCTCTATATTACTATTAGGAAGCAATAGTAAAAAATACTTCCTTTATTAAGACCTGTTTGTTCTGCCACATCACTTCCTTTTGTGGTTCTTTTTACAAATGATAGCTCGCTGCTCGCTAATCATGGGAATTTCTACTTTAGCACTTGATACGTCGTAATTCATTTCTTTCACACTATTGGAATGTTGGTGTATCAAATTTCTGTTAAACTATATGTAATGTTATCAATCAACATATTGTCCCTATTTTACTTGGAATGATACCCGGAGTGATCGTTTTTGTTCATGTAGCCGACCCCACTTATGCTAAGCTTTGATTGATTTGATTATTTTGCCCGGTATAAGTTAAATTATACTACATACTTGTATTGAATTTCCAAATAAAGAAGTGGTTATCATATTGCTAACATTAATGCCGCACATGTCACATCTGTTTGACATGTACCCATATCAGTGTGCTCGTTTTTGACATGCTTATCAAGGATGATATGATGGAGCTAATTTCACTGAGTTGAAACTGACTTGATTCAATATGCTGTAAACATAAGCATTGTAATATTTGTTAAGTTTATCATAATCTGTTCTGTGCAATGACAGTTTACTATTTCTTTATATGATGTTGAGTAAAGTTAATCGCTGATTTCTTTGGCGCAGGTGACGATATATTAAACCCTCTCAAAACCTCTAAAATATGTGGTTAGTTGGACTATTCGTTTGTGCAGTAATTAGAGATGCTAATTTTATCTTTTGCCATTTGCAACTCTGTTTTAACCATTATTTCTCATTTAAGAAATGTTATGACCTATGTTTGTTAAATGTACATTCATATCCTAAATCCTGATAATAGGAATAAAAAGTGTTAGTTTTCTGCCATAAATTCATAGAGTTAGATACCACTAGTAGACTATTAGTTAACTGTGTAAAGGTATACTACTAGGAAAATATCCATAATTTTATTAGTCTTAAATTAGTGAAGCAGTTAATTATGAGAGCAATTGGTAACAGCATCTTTTACTCTTGCTGTCTGTGTAATTCACTTTTAATTAGTTGGAGTTTTAAACAGTTGTGTCTGTGTGCAAAGTTACATCTAATTTGATGCTTAACTTGTCGCAGGAATGTATATAGAATAACATCTTCTAAGGAAGTGGGGAAATATCAAGGTTTTCCAATTTTCGAGTAAAAACTATGAATACTTGCCCTGTATCAGGCATAAAGAAATTGAGTTCTCAGAAGTAAGATTCTCTCTCTCTCTCTTCTCTCTCTCTCTCTCCTCTCAATTGTTTGACTTCTTTGTATGGATCATAGTTTTTTGTTGATTAATATTGAAATATATGTTGTGCAGAAAAAGATGAAGCATACTTTAGGAATTTGTTAAAGTTGTGAATCTACTCCAGATTGTATTATTCCTGTGAAACTGACATAACGTGAAATATGATGTTCTTCTGTACTCCCATGATCTTCATCAATTATGATAGAAGTAATTTACAGAAATGTCTTTTTAGTTCCTTAAATTTCAAACATCCTCAGTAATAATATAATTGACATGAAACCAGTTTACAGAGAAGTTAAATGTCGAGGGTGGATGAGTAGCCCACTTTGGAAGCAGGTTAGTCTTTTATAGTAATTCATATTGTGCGTTTTGTAAGCAATTCATTAGAGCTATTAGTTTGCCTAACAAATTGTTCTTGTATTTCAAATGTCAACTTTCCCCTTTTAGAATTGATCATATATTCTATCACTATTAATGTAATACTCCCTCCGTTACGTATTACTTGAAACATTTGCTATAAAGGGTTACATATTACTTGAAACAGTTCTCTCTTTTTCCATTTTTAGTAAGTTTTCCTACTTTATTCACTTTTCCACTACTTTTCTCTCTCTTACTTTGCCTAATCTTACACCAACTCATACTTTATTCATTTTCTCTCTCTTACTTCCCCTAATCTTATACCCACTCATTACTTTATTCCTTTTCACTCTCTTACTTATTCTAATCATATACCCTTATCTACAATTAAGAAATTTGCCTAGAAAATCTCCCTAGTTCAAATGTTCAGTAATACGAACGGAGGAATATATAGCAAAAAAAAGATGGGTGAATATTACACTGGAAAGAGAACAAATGTGTAGAAAATTACATCACTAGTGCGGGTCCATGTCTTACAATGCCTGGGAAATGCTTTGACCCCCTACTGTTATATTTGTTTGTTACACTTGCTAGAAATATCTATCTCACATGTTGATCCCTTAACTGTTTAGCAGACCCGCGATTTGTATGGACAGAGCTCTCTTGGATGAACTTATCGAGCATAAGGTGACAGCTTATATTCATTCTTCTTTCTTTTTTTTAAGAAATTACTTGATCTTTTGCCATGTGTTTTGGGAATCAATCTAACTGTAATTGATGTTGTTTTGTATTTCTCTCTTGTCATCACAGCTTGATAGTTCATTATGCCTCTGCACAAAGAAATATCCTTTAATTTTTTACACTTTAACTCAAAGTATTAGTGTCATAAGTCATGACTGATGAATGTCGATTCCTGTTCACCTACAGTATACTTTTTTAAAGCACGATACTAATGGTGAAGTCACGAACCAACTTAGAATCCCTTCTGAATCTCTCTTCACTTTCTTTAACAAAAGTTTAAGCTTCCAGACAGCAAATTGACTATAAAGAGACACCGTACCATTACATTATGTCGAGAAGATGCACGCGACGGCTAGTATATAAATTTTTAAAATCGCTGTCACTACAGTTGTATGTCAGTTGTGAATCTTGTGATTACTTATGTAACATCTCTGAAGGACCAGAATGTGGAGAAGGGGCTAATCGAGGGAGATGCTGCTAACTTTATTGAAACAGACAATTACTAAATCAAAGGATTTTAAGTCTTCATTTATGCAGTAAATACTACTTATATCCCATGTGTTCAGAACTTTACCTTGCAACAATGTCTTATGAATATGAATATATTTTTTGCATTAGTGGAGTTATTGCAATTATATTAGGATCCCCTAGGTATCATGTTTTTTGTTAGCTTGTAATGTATGAATTACTGCGAATGTTGAAGTTTTTAATTTCTTATGTTTGAATATTGATATGGCATAGTTTCATACTGTATTAAGGACGATTATTTTATAATGACATTGATGGTATGTTCTCCTTTTTTATGAGTGCATTAATCCATGAACAATCCCATCAGTAGTCCAGCCAGTAACTTGTTTGCTCTCAAGGAATCCAGTAGCAACCCTTGCATAGTTTATACTTATATTATTATTATTATTATTTATTTATCTATTTATTTTTTATGTGGTGCATAGTGTTATACTTTCATTTGATTATTAACCTATATTCATGTCCTGTTGATATGATGACTATTATTTTACAACATTGAATATGATTGCTGAAATCTATCGTATATCCACTTGCCCCGAAGCTCCATGCACCCACAGTAGGGTATAATGAATTCTTATAATTGTGTGCATGAATCATAGTTCATTAGTCTCAGTATTTCTGTCGGATGAATGCTTCAAAAAGTTGTAGTATTGTTAGTGTCTATATGAGTATATTTATAACACCCTATATGGGTGAAATGAGCCCCAACAGATATTGTCCTCTATAGCCTAGCCCAAAAGGATTTGCTTTGGTGTGCGATTGTCCCACCTAAAAGCCTCTACTAGTTATGTATCAACCCTCTCATTGAATACTTATTTACTCAACTCTTCATGTGGGATCAAACATCCAATTCTTTGTCACCCACCCTTGAAAGAGCCTATATCCTTTCAACACCGGAATCGCCCGGCATGATATCATCTCAATAGGAGTCCACTATAGATATTCTCTTTCTAGCCCTAGCCCACGAGATTTTCTTTGGGTTTGAGGTGTTACAATTACCTTAGCATGCATGATTTACCTTCAACTATAAATTAGTTAATTACCGGGAAATTGTTATGCTTCTCATGAATTGTTATAACAAGTGTGCTTATGTTAAATTTCAGGTCCGGGTCGATCCCGCTTCTTTGGGAGCAAATTGTTGATTTAAGCTATAAACCTCAATTAAACATTATCAACCATCAAGATACGTTACTCAGCTACTTTTAGCTTTCATGATGAAGCTTGATTGGAAAATGTGTCTTTTAACTTTCTTTTGAAATTTCATCACAGTAGTGGAGCGCATTTCCAGACCTATCGCAAGATATGGAAATATTAGCTGTTGACTTAACTGATGAAGTAAAAATTCTGTTTCTATATGTTTGTGCTTTACTCTGTTAGCTCACAAACTGCTCTAAGTGTGCTGCAATTATTAAACTCTACTTTTATGCAATAATTAATTCCATAAAAGAAACCAAGTCAATTAAAGATTAAACTGATAGCCTCCTAAGTCCTAGCTGGAGGTGAGAAAGGTTTTTATCTCTAATGTCTCCGCATTTATGCCCAGGCTGATGTGAAAAGTTGCGCAGACCTCTCTCATACCTGTGCTGAATATTCCAATCTTTGAATTAAGGCCTGATAAATGTTTTACAATGGTAGTTGATGTTTTAAATTAGTGTCTATTTCTGGTGTTTCCTAACTAAAAGTGCAACTAAATGAAAACAAAATTACCTATATATATTTCTTAAAGCATTAGCATTAAATATAAAGACCTTTTGCTGCACTTCAAAGCAGAACTTTTTCAACTTGCAAATTTCAAAAGGCACAAGTCACACTAAGGCAATGGATATTCTGAGCCTAGAGGTGTTAAAAAAATTGTCATGTCCTTTTCTACCTTACACCTCAGTGCTTTAGGCACCTCACTTGGGCTAACAAACATTTCTGATCTTACGCCTCAGTCCTAGCGCGCTTTTTTAATCCACTGCTAGTAACTTATACGTTGTTAATGATGTAATATAGGAGCCTTATGTGTTTGCTTGGTATTCCAGGATGGCGATGAAGGGAAACTCAGCAATGCATACTGCTGAATGAAAACTGCCAGATGTGAGTGACTTTCTCTGCGTATGTTTTTAGTCTGGGAAAATCTCGTGGTACCCTCAACACTTAAAATTCTCATTATGATCCTGAATTCATAAATTTAACAAACTTAAGCCCCAGTTTTTTCACTTTGTGTAATGTTGCATATATAATGAGTTTTAGCCACCAAATGTACATTACTAGGTTCTCCTTTAGTTTGTGTGTTAAACCATGTTTACTTAAGTCATTTATGTTGCATAACCCATCAACTGCTTACACACTTAGTCAAAAGAAAACCCCATCTCTTGCCTCCCATTATCTCATTCGATCTTAAATTCTTAATATAAATGCAAATCTTCTCATAATTCCAACTTTAAAATTCTTTGAAACCTAAAATTCTTAAACATTCATCTTAAAGCTCTTCCCATTTTTCTTAAGCACATTAAATAAATAACGAAGAAATTGTTAGGCTTTGTCGAGGTTCAAGAGTCAGCCATCATTTGCATATTGTGTTGAATCCTTCTCTATCTATGATTTTTAAGGTACTATATGTCTCTATGTATGTCTATACCACAATTTTTGGATATAGGGCTACAAAATGTAGACTTCGATCCTTGATACATGATAACATCCAGTCACACTTAGATTAATTATATATAAATAAACTAATAGATGAAACTTCAACTCATACTTTATATAATACTTCAATCTTTTCATATCATCAAAGCTCTGAGTTTAGTGATTTTCCAAATGCCAATTGATGCTTCTATGCTTCCTCTGCCCAAAGAAAAAAAGGTTTAAAGAAACAACTTTTTTTGTGTTGTCATCACTAACATACATCTAAGATTGAACAAGTGTACAGCTTTGATCTATCATATTAGAAATAGCTATAACTTATTTGCAAGATTAAAATGGATTAACTTCATTCACTGTCTATAACCAACTACTTACTTGTTGAATGCAGATATAGTGCCCTTTCGCTTCCATAGCATCTGTGGCAGCTCAAATTTTGAAAAACCTGCATTCTTATGATGAAATTTCAGAGGATTATGGACAGCATGGTAAGTATATGTGTTGAACTTTGATGATTCATGCTTCATATGAACTTGAAATGTAAAATCCTACCACCTTGAATCCAAGAAAAGAGAATTTGAGAAGAAAGAAAAAATAATGACAAAGTAGACCTACAGATTTAGGCAATAATAAAAACAACTTGTATAACCAGGATCTCGGTCTGCATCTTGTAATCTCTTTTATTTCCATTTGACAGATATTTTCTCCATATATAACAAAGAAATGTGATGTAGAACAAAGAGGAAGTTATCATCTAACGATTGATTGCTTAGATCGACAAATGTCACCCAGTATGAAGAACCTATCTCTGATGTCTGACCAATCATGTTGGTTACCGTACTTACCGATCATTGTTAATTGTGAATGATTTAGCTGTGTCAGTCAACTTATTTAAGTAAAAATTCAGATCAATCAGAAAAACTATGAACAAAAAACAGCTTCATTCAGTTAAGATCAGAAATCAGCTGAACTGAACATAGCCTTAATCTGATCGCCTTAGCTTTTTTCGTTAATCTGTTTGACACATACCTGATTCAATGCAGACTACCTAGCTCGGATATCATTGGATCTACAGTTGCAGAAGATTGCGTTTTTCTCTTGAAGATAGCATTTCTGCTTGTGTACAGAGTATGACAAGTTTAAAATATGTGAGTTACTTTGAATTAATTGGTTGACAACTTAAGTTCATTAGGGAGGAATGAATGGACCTCATAATCTCTTTGTTGATGCTAATAGTATGGTGAGCAAAGGCGATGATTAAGTGTTTAGAGTATGCTGTACTCATGCCCTCAAGAGGATCTTGTGAGTATAAAATATCATCTTTGGATGCCGTTTGATTTAACCACAGTTGCCACCTAGTAACAAGTATAGTGGTTTTTGTAGATACGGGAAGCAGACTTTTGGAGGGATAATCGCTGATGGAATGTACACTTTCAAGATATTATTTGAATAATTTCCAGGATGTGTCAGACAGGCAAGCAACTATAGGGGTTTTACATACATTTTTCATTCTGGAAAATTTTAGAATATAATGTCTAAATAGTCTTGTCATTTCATCAGGATGCCATTGATCTCGTCAGCGGTCGCTACTCCGTGGCAGAAACAATCCGTCACCCTTTCAACTTAATGCTTTTGAATCACTTCTGTGAGTACAACATTGTGACCTTTTTTTTTATAATCACCTGTTATGTCAATTATCTAACAATGCATCAACAATGTAAAAGTTTTGGTTGCTGCTTTAAATGTTAACGGATTCCAACCGTTCAAATAGGAGATGCCTGTGTCATGTCGATACAGTATACATAGAAGTCCATTTCACATACATTCATTTATTTTATCTCATCTTCTTCCACATTATTTCAAGAGCAGCTACATTATATTGCAGCTTATCAAACATTTACCAACTGTAATCATACAGAGCTGCTGGGTTTCACAGTGCATATGTACTGCCAAGCTGAGGCATTTCTGCAATTCTGCTAATTTTTTTCTTTAAATTCACTGCAGTATCTCCAGTGCTTCAGCTTTGTTGATGTGAGTCTGACAATGACGTCATTTTCGATGAACCAAGTATGACAATGCAGTCTGGTTTTTTCGATAAATTATGCCTCGCCTATATACCATCCAACTTTTTTATTCCTTAATCAAGAAAGATTTTATATGCCTTTTGTCTTTGCCTTGGCAGTGGTCGAAATGCTCAGCAATTCATGTCCTCTTTCTCTGGGCTGGGTATGACTGCTGGTTTATGCGCTAGTCAAACTAATGGAAGACAATTCTGTCTAGACCTCGTCTCTGTGGCCTCATATGAAGGTGTTCAGGCAAATTCCAAACTATCATGTACATTTAGTATATACTCATGATTCTTCGCAAGTATAGATGACTACATATACTTCGTATAGTATAAAGCGACCGATAGTTGAAACAACAGCATGATCTTCTGCTCATGTGCTGAAACTCGTTTTTGACTTTAATTGTACTGTCATTCTGTGCCAACTCGCTGATCCGATTGTTGATGGTTAAAGCTGGACCCTGTCAGACCAGTGAAGTAGTAATATCTAGGAATTCATTCCAGCTAAATTAAGAAATAAAAAGGAATTTAAGAAAATTACTAGAAATTTGGATCTTATGTTTAACTGGGAAACTAAACTTTTATTTATTTTTATTTCTTATAATGAGGAAAGGGAACTAGTGAATTCACTATGTTAGTCTGTCATTGAATCTGAACATATGAGGAGTCAGTCATATGAGTGTCTTAAATTTGCTTTCTTCTACTAATTCAAAGTTAGTTTGAAAACGAAGCACTAGTATATACTGAAGATGATAACTAAAATCAGTGGTTTTTTTTTTCCTTCAAAAAATATAAAATAATAAAAATCAATGTTATTTAGAAAGTTCCTTCAAGAATCTGTTCATTGATGTGCCTATGAATCTTTTTGATGGATGACTTCTAAACTGTCATTATTAGCTAAATAAATGATATAATTTGGACTTAATTCCAGTAGATCATAAACTAAACATGCCAGTCATATCTAACTAGTTTTTGTGAACACTCTACGCGGAATCTTGTTTGATTTTATTTATGATATAATACATTATAATAATCGATCGTACCGTTATAATTTTAAAGCTAGCAATTATAGTATATCAACGAATATTGAGAAGATCTGAATTGAAAAGAGTATGTTGTGTAAATGGTAAATTTAAGAATTTCATAAAACGAAGGTAGTAGCTAACAACCGAATAGTTAACAATAACGAGCATTACATTCATAACAAATCCGAAAATTTCATAATTTATCATCATCATATCATCATCAATATCATCATCTAAAAATTATACTTAGGAGAATTTAATATGATACAGAAAGAAACAAACGCAAGGGAAGCAAGTGTATCCATTTAGATAAGAAAAGAAGGAGATGAATTTGAACACCCACTCCTATCCTAATGCTGGTGAAAGGATGTCGCTTGACAAACGACCTTCAATCTTGGCCTCTTTTCTGCGTTCAATTTCCTGACTTCATATTATCTCTTCGAGAATAGCCTTGTTCTTCTCTTCTCTCTGTATCTGACACCCTCGCTTTCCTCGCTCCGTCCCACTGTTACGCTCCGCCTACTCCATCTCTTCCCCGGTTCGACGGTCAACTCCGTAGGCCATAGATCCCCTGCAAAAGCAATGCCGTACGAATAGTTATCTTGGACCATTAGTTTGAAAAGACAAACAAGTTGATATGGAACAAGTTTAATAATAAAAAAAAATATATACAAGCTACAATATTTGGATGAAAGATAATTAAGTCCATGTTTCAAGCTCGAAAATTGTGACTCCATATTATTCTACTCTTTTCAAAACAATTATTCTACTCTTATTCAAAAACATATTGTGTATAAGATGGTCTTATGAAATATTGATAGCTAATTAAACAAAAGATACTAGTTAATCAATTAAAACATACTTGTATAAATTATGACAAATATATGCGTTGTTTCACTCATACTAGTGTGTATTAATAAAGTTTGTTAAAAATTGAAATATAAGCTTCCAATTCTAATTTTTCCACTAGCAAGGCAAATTTAGGTTATAAAACTTATAATATATTTTTTTTCTAACTAAAATTGCCTCATTAGAACTTTACCCCAAACTAATGTTCATGAGAAAAAGAAAGGAAAAGGAATGGAGTATTACCATGCAATTGGGCCAGCCATGATGGTCAAGGTTGAAATCCGGCCGATGCCCGGTGGTCCATGGAGATGAACAACCTTGGCTAGCCCATGCATTGATAACCTRRTCATAATTTAATCTCAAGAGTATGCTCCTTTTCTTATTACTCGCATTACTTTCCATACTAGGAGCATTAAGCTCATTATCCTCCTCCTTAGGTACCACCAATTGCTCAATATTTCCATCATCCACTTCTTCTACACCACTAACTTGAGATTGATCATCATTCTTCCAACAATTATCATTCAAGTCATAGTTAAACATCTCCCTTTCTAAATCAATTGACCAATCAAAGTAACAACAATGATCAGTTGTACTAATATTTCCCTCTTCTTTAACTTTCATTGCTGGATACCAAACATGTTGTACTAAATCATCCTTCTCGTCTACKCCTTTTACCACGGCCTCCTCCTCGTCTTGCTCGAGTAAGCTCTCGACATCGGCTGTAAACTCCGCCAGTTCGTTGTCACTAAACCCTACTGATGGCAAGTAGTTCACATCCCACTCACTATCACCATCAAAACCAATCAACGAGATGTTGAACTCACTGCTGTCATCTTTGAAATATAAACCTTCATTATTTTCAAAGGGATGATCATCCAAGTTAGGAACACTGAAAATCATATGATCACTCTCTTGGATTTTGGTCTCTTCAACCAATAGTCCTTCATCTTCATCATCCTCATTGCCCACTTCTGGCACAACAGGCATCTGGCTGCTGTACTTATGAGAATGCTTGATTGCTTTCGTGTTGTTGCGAGGGGTTCGAGCCTTCTTGGTGAACCCCTGATGCCAAGAGGGTGGTGTTAGCACTGGTAGTGGTTTTGTGACCGGGTTTGTATCGAGACACACTCGTTTGTGGCGACTAGCAAGCTCGTTGGCRGAATGCACCAACGAGTCYCAGGCGCGACAAAGGAATGCATCGTCTACTGCACAAAACCATTTTGCGCGCTTTTTAAGGCAGCTTTGGCAAGCCCTTGCTGTCTTTCCTCCTATAGCATTTGCTGTTTTCTTTTGAGTAATCATTTGGGCAGTGTTTCTTGTTGTAATGATATCAAAGAAAAGGTCTAAGAAAGGTGAATAAATGGAAATCCAAATAGAGATGATTCTAAGCTGATTTATTTTAATATCTAGAATGGTGGAACCAAACAAGTAGCTACGTACTGTTTAACAGCTCCATACAAGAGTGCGCTCAAATGGCTATATATTAATTGATGAAATAAGCTAAGCAATGATTTGAATCAATTATTGTTTGGGATTGATTGTATAAATCTCC
>SNQN01002657.1:39385-70980 GCA_008642245.1 Bassia scoparia | reverse complement strand
CTGACTATCACAAAACAAACTCATAGCACGAGGATGAGCAACCCCCAAACTCTGAAGAAGAGCCTTCAACCATTTCAATTCATCAGTGGTCTTAGACATAGAGCGAAATTCYGCTTCAGCAGAGGACTTGGCCACAGTGTCCTGCTTCTTCGTCTTCCAAGAGACAGGCGAAGAACCAAGAAAAACTAGCCAGCCAGTGATAGAACGRCGTGTCAAAGGARAACTAGCCCAATCCGAGTCACACCAYCCAGTAACATGAAGATCACAATCRGAACGCAAGAGAATCCCCTGGCCAGGGCTGCCCTTCAAATACCGCACCGTGCGAAGAGCAGCCTCCCAATGATCCTGACGGGGCTGATGCAGAAACTGAGACAAAATATGAACCGCATAAGCCAAGTCAGGCCGAGTGAAAGAAAGATATAACAGACGACCCACAAGACGACGATACATCTCAGGATCAGAGAGAATAGGGGACTSAGATTTAGCCAATGTATGYTTCTGCTCCATAGGCGTCCCAGCGGGACGAGATCCCAGCAATCCAGACTCTGCAATAATGTCAAGAGAATACTTRCGTTGACACAAGAAAATGCCCTCCGGACTACGAGCAACCTCGATGCCAAGYAAATACTTCAACACACCCAAGTCTTTCATATGAAAACAAGAACTGAGATAAGATTTGAACGAAGAGATAGCAGCAGAATCATTACCAGAAACAATGAGGTCATCYACATACACCAGAACACTCAACTGAACAGAGCCAGACTGCAGAGTGAAAAGAGAATAATCAGAGTAGGACTGTCGAAAACCATACTTCTGCAAAGACAAAGCCAATTTTGAAAACCAACAGCGAGGAGCCTGCCGCAAGCCATATAACGATTTTCGAAGCCGACAAACCATCCCAGCTTGAGAGCCATGAKAACCAGGAGGAGGCCGCATATAAACCTCCTCATCAAGATCACCATGCAAGAAAGCATTATGCACATCCATTTGATGCAATTCCCAATTCTTAGCTGAAGCCACAGCAAGAAAGGCACGAACAGTCACCATCTTTGCAACAGGGGCAAACGTCTCATTGTAATCAAGACCCTCAATCTGATGATTACCYAAGACAACAAGACGAGCCTTCAAGCGTTCAAGAGAACCGTCAGAGTTAAGTTTAACCTTATACACCCACCGGCATCCCAAGGCTTTCTTCCCCGAAGGTAAAGGAGTCAGAGTCCAAGTGTTATTATGTTCAAGAGCCGTAATCTCCTTTTGCATCGCCTCCCGCCAACCTGAATGTTCCATAGCCTCTTTAAAATTRCYGGGCTCYGTAAGGCTATCAACTGCAGCAAMAAAAACACGGTGTCGCACAGAAAAATTATTGCAATRCACAAAGTGAGCTAAAGGATAGGGAGTACCTGAGGAGCAAGAAGAAGACGATGAACGAGGAGAGATAGATYGACTAGTAACAGAGTGAGCAACATAATCCTTGTGCCAACCCGGTGGCTTGCGAGGACGCGGAGCACGATCCAAAGTAGACGTATCAGAGACAACCGGAACAACGTCGGAACCACCTGCCGAGCTGTCCGCATCATGTGGCGAAGAAGAAGAAGAAGAAGGAGCAGCCTCAACCCCACTTGCCGTGGAATTATCGACAGCTACATCTCCCATATCAAGAACACGCTCCAAATCATCCAAAAAATCATCATCAATGATAGGGGTAGCAGTAGGCAACTCAGTAGAATGCACGGGGGGCACATCATCAAGGACACCATCAATCAAAAATGGAAACTCATTTTCATGAAATCGCACATCACGAGACACAAAAATATCACCGGTATCCAAGTCATACACCTTCCAACCCTTTTTGCCATGCGGATACCCCACAAAAACACATTTACGACTCCTAGGTGCAAACTTATCCCCCTTAGACTTTTGGTTATGCGCAAAACAAAGACACCCAAAAACCCGTAACTCATCATAATTAGGGGATCTATTAAAAAGAATGTCATATGGTGTCTTATTCCCAAGCAAAACAGACGGAGTACGATTAATTAAATAAACTGCCCCAAGAACACACTCTCCCCAAAAAGAAACCGGCAAATTCCCTTGAAACATCAAGGCACGACCAACATTAAGAATGTGTTGGTGTTTGCGCTCAACCCGCCCATTTTGTTGTGGTGTCCCAACACACGAAGTTTGAAAAAGAATGCCATTAGAATCAAAATAGGGAATCAGGTGTTTAAATTCCGTACCATTATCACTCCTAACACACTTCACAGACACATCAAATTGGCACTTAACCATAGCAATAAACGAGCAAAAAGAGGAATAAACTTCCGTTTTATCATGTAATAAATAAACCCAAACACCACGCGAATAATCATCAACAATGGTCAAGAAATAGTGAGCACCACAAGACGAAGGTGTCTTATAAGACCCCCACAAATCACAATGTATCAGTTCAAAAATCCTACTAGCTCTACTATCACTATCGGGAAAACTACTCCGAGTTTGCTTTGCTTGCGGACAAACAGTACAAGCCTTATTCAAATGTTTACTACTAGAACTACTACTAATAGCAGGCACTAACTTGAGCACGTTGTCCGACGGATGCCCCAAACGACGATGCCACAGCTCAAAAGAAGCAACTCCAGCATTCGCCACCYCACAAACTTTAGGAACRCGCCGAAAGAAATACAGTCCATCTCTCCGTTCACCGGCTCCAATCAGGCTCCCCGAGCATCGGTCCTGTATAGCACACAAAGAATCAGTGAATTGAACAAAACAATGTGAGTCATCAATCATTTTAGACACCGATATTAAACTGCAATTTAATTTGGGAACAAATAAAACATTTTCAAGGATTAAACCATCCGCCAATAAAACACGGCCTTCAGTCACGGCCATAGCATGGGAGCCATCCGGAAGCCRCACAGGACACGYAGAAATAGAACGAGCATCAAACAGACAAGAAGAYTCACCAGTGACATGAAAAGAAGCACCTGTGTCAATTATCCAAGAAAATAAATAAGGCTCACCAATCATCTTATCCTGTTTTTCTTTATTAACTAAATGAATRAAAGCTTGAACTTGGTCAGGACCAAGCTCCGAGAGGGCAGCAAGAGACGTATMAGAGGATGGAGCATCGGGTGCCCCAACGYCACCACCAACAGCAGTAGTACTGTGGGCAGGCAGTCCGCCGTGAGCAGGCGCAGGAGGTGGCGGCGGGAAGACGAAAGGACCAGACGAAGGCAGAACAGCATGAGCACGAGCACTCGAAGGAGTAGACAACCCAGARGACACAGCGGCTACGGCAYACGAAGTCCCATGTAGACCACCCCGCTTCTTCCCAAACTTTTCAAGCCACCAATCGGGGTAACCATGGAGCAGAAAACAGCCCGAAGTATCATGGCCCGAACGTCCGAAGACGGCGTGAGTACAAGAGTTTTGATTTATCACCTTCGTGCGGCAACCTACGATCAGAAGGAAGAGCAATATGTGAGCGGGCTCTTCTCCTTCGTATGAGCAATGGCACGAGAAGGCTCCTCCTGAATAAGGTTGATACGCCATCATCAATAGTAGGAGGAGGCTGTTAGAGACAATAAATTCGACTTGACCGCAGCATACTTGTCATCGTCAATACCTACAAGAAACTGATGAAAATTTCTCGTCACGATCACAGCAATATTTATCAGCCACACCGCAGAGACACAACCGCCTTCGCACCCATGAGGCGCTTGAGACGAAGCAGATCATCATAGAGGCCATGAGTGAGAAAAGTACGCCTCAATAGTCAAGGATTCGATTGATGGCAGCGCGTAATGAGCACGAAGCTGCTGGAGACGCGGCATTGCAGCAATATCGTCGCGCAAATAGTCAAAGTTTACTAACCTCATCAAGAAAGGAAAGAGGCAGCGAGGCGAGCTCAATATAAACGCAACACCACAGGAAGCATAGAGTTTACGTCTCCAATCAAGAGCTTTTTGTCATAAGAGGTTAGAGATCGTGCCGTCAAGAAGCCGAATTTTCGCGAGCTTTCAAGGAAATAGTAATAGCACGAGACCAAGCGAGGTGTTGTCGCCCTTCAAAACGCATGGTAATGTGTTCCCCGGTTGGTCACCGGCCCAGTAGGTATACGGAGAAGTGATGTCAATACGAGCCTCCTCAGTCATGGTAGAAGAAAGTAAGAGGAGACACAAAACAGCGAAACAGAGAACAAAGAGCAGAAAATGAACAGTAGTATAATAGCAATAGTAGCAGAAGTAAAACGTATTATAATGTTGAATGAATTAATAGTAAAGTGTTATAGGCAGAGAGCATACTGTATGAATCAGTAGCAAACAGGAAACAGAGAGCAAAGTAAAATGAGTAGAATGCGGCAGAGAATAGAAAAAAATGGAATTTAGAATTTTAGGGTTTAGAGTTATTAGGCTCCGATACCATGTTAATTAGAGAGTATAAGTGTTTTATATTAGAGAGTGTAGACAATATATATATCAACCTAAACAACTAGGGTTTAATAGGCAAAATATAATTACCAAAACAATTATCCCCGGGCCAAAATTAATCATGACATGTTAGTTTGATAGGAAGAGAGAGAATGAGTAGAGGAGGGGAAGAAAAGAGGATTAGAAGATAGAAGTGGCCAATTGAACATTTGCACGAATTAATACATATAAAGCTAGACTAACAAAACAAATATAGATTAGCTAAATTAGGTGGGGTGTTAGAAAGCCAATTAAGGACAATTGATTAGAAAAGTTAAAAACAAAGAAAAATATTGGTGGATTTAAATATCAGTACTGTATAATGGCGACTGATTTTGCACGAATCGGATGAGCATCCTGAGCTCGGGCTGGGGCTGACGGCGGGCTGGGCTCCGCCATGAAAAAAAATCAACTATTATTTAATATGATACAAGTGCAAAATAAATGATACAAATATAAATAAATTTATATCTATATTTATATATATATAATATTAATAATTTGGTTTTGAAGGAAAACAGACATCATGTATCTTTCCCTTCTTTTTGTGGTATGTAAATTGTGGTTAGGCATATTTATTTTCCCCTTTCCTTGATCCTATGTTAAGAGGTATTGGGCCATCTGGTTGCTATTGAAGTCCGCTTTTACTGGAATCGAGTCCACATTTCAATGTGACTTTCGAATAGCCCTTTGATTCTCCCCCTCCTAACCCCACAACCTTCAAAACAGCACAACCGACAAAACACCACCCAACATCCTACACGGAAACACACACACTACATCAACAAACACCATTAAACTTGTTTTTTTTTTTAACTTTGGACGCGAAAAATAAAAAAAATTAAGGAGAGGTTGGGGGGCGCTTGGTGGGCGAGCAACATGGCCCCCACCTCTCTTAATTTTTTTTTTTTTTGGACTTTAAGGGTGGCCTTGGCTGGGCGCCAACAAGGCGCACGCCATTTAATTTTTTTTTTTTGGTTTTTGCTAGAGTGGTTGCGTGTGGTGGTTGGGTGGTTGCGGTGGGGTCAAGATGGTGGTTGCGGTGGTGGCTGGGTGGTTGCAAGGTGGATTAATGATGGTGGGCTATATTTAAGGGCAAGGGTATGACGGGAAGTTACACGAAACGGGACTTTGATTCCAGTAAAAACGGACTTGAATAGTAATCCCTTGGGTCAGAAGCTTCAAGGTCCGTTAGTCTAACATCCTATATAATATGCAAATTGTAATTTCCAATTTTTATCATTTTTCTAATCTCATGTAATTCAAGCAATTGAAATCAATATGTACTTAAAGTACAGTGCAACAATGTTAGATAGTTGATGTTATATTGTTGCAAAGTTGGTCGTAATTTAATACTATTATAATCTTTGTTTTGAAATGCTCAAATTTCACTATTGTCCATAAATTGTTTGCCTATTCAATTGATACCAGTTGTAAGTTTGCAACTTTGGACATACTCAATTTTTGTCATGGTTGTTATACGGAGTATGCATGTTTATTATAATTTTGAAGATTTGCTAATGCTCATCCTATTTGGTCTTCGTCGTCATTGATCTCATTCTCCATATTTGCAACAAGTCAGAGAGATCCTATTAGCTTTCCGAACTTTCAAATCTAAATTTCTTCTATGTATATTCACTACGACAACCTCGAGCAACGTGCGCCGCAATAATCTATAGTTGTGAACCTATTGTGCCGCAATAATCCTATAGTGACACATATTGATATGGTGAGGTAGCAAAATCATTAACTTGTGTATTAAACATTGTCATTACATGAGGTTTAACGAATGCTTGAAACCATTCAGCCTATATACTTGACTTGGTTTGCTTGTATAGAGTTGCTTGTAGAGGAAATGAACTACTCATATTGGTGCTATGAAAGCAAACACATTTATGAATTAGATAACGAGAATCCTGTTTCAGCGGAAGGAAAGGATAAAATAAAATAAGTGTTTAAAATTTGCAAGGTTTCGGCGATCACTGTATGTGTAACTCATTATGTGATGTGTTGTGGTTTCTTCTTAGCTATTGCGCGCAGCATCTCAATCCTGCATCAGGATACAATATCCGATGCCGAAGGCTGCAATCCTACCTTAAAACCTGTCCAAATTCAAACGTGTTGATTTCCATACCGTTCGGAATCGGGCAAACATATTTTGCACCACCTATCACTCCGTACTATTACGAAGTCGTTTGCAAGCCTTCTAATTCAATCGGAGGTGCACCATTCAACTTTTTGAAAAAAAACTTAGTACCGATAGTATATGGTTGCTTTTTGCTTTGTATTAGTATCCCAGAATTAATTATCCTTAGATCTGCTAATGCTTCTGTAATATATATCCTGGGATTGGTTGTTTGGTTATTCGGCGAACCATAGTTAGTTAGTAGCGACGTGATGTGCAAGAAACTCTGCGCAGGAGGAAAAGAAAGTACATTGCTAAACGAGTTGCGACGAAGTGCTTTCTCGTATTCAATGACAACCAAGTAGAGGTGAAGGTTGCCGCCCCTTGGTCATGTACCATAAGAAATAGTGTGGACGCGTAATCAGTGGATGTTCCACTTTGTGCAAGGGAGACGGCAGAGAATCAGGCTGGTATGTGATTCGAGGTACGGTGTAGGTGGTTGTTTGGTTAATTTAACCAAGATGTGAATACTATGAGATAGGATTGTGCAGTATATCTTTTGTCGTGCGCAATGACGGTAATACTGTGTTGAAAGTCACTATGAAGTCTTATTTACAGGACGGCTTCGGCAGTGTTTAACTGGAACGGTCCTCCGATTTCGAGTGTAGGCTCTGATGACGACGCTTACTCCTGCTCTAATGTTTCGTCTGATATCAGTTATTGCATTTGCAACTCCGGTTACCAAGGGAACCCCTACCTTCCTCATGGTTGCCAAGGTCAGATTTGTTTATTGAATTCTATCRATAAATACTAAATTTTCGATGCGTGCATATAAAAACTAGTTAGACCTATGAATGAAAAAAAAAAACTAGTTGCTAGAATTCATCCAATTACARTAGTTGACCCCTTTATTTAACCCTCCGATAATTTTAATTTTTAGWTGATTTCACTTGCAGAAGTTGTTTCAGGCCAAAGGGGCATTACAAATAATGTTACTAAGAAAATTAAAAGCCCCTGATTACAGGTAGTTTCTCCAATTACTAATTTTTGTTGTTGTTTTGTGCATTGCCATACTAGTCCAAACATATGATTTATTAAATTATAAGGGCATCTCATTTTAATTCCAAGTTTCCAACATTAAAATTGTTTAATGGTATGTGATCTCAATTTCTATTATGTTCTTTTTGGATACATTCATTCATTTCAAATCTAATTTTTAGTTTTACTTAAATATAAGCGTACAAATCTAAAGTTACATATAACATAATCCTTTGATCAAATGATCAATTTTTTTTTTTACATTGTTTGGGGACCAAATATAATTTTAATCAATAGAAGTTCAAAAATTATTAACAAATCAACAGCCCAAATAACAGTAATGTGAAATGTCATTTGATAATACATGGAATGATGGAACCAAAACAGTAGCTCTGCTCCTCAGATCAATATCTCAAACCCAATCAACTCATACTCTCTTTCATGCGACCGACCGATACATACATCCGCCRTGCACRGTGCACCATTTTGCAGCCATCACCACCATGTAGGYTACAGTGTATAATTGATTCCAAGATTAATTAGCGTTCAAGGAGCTAGAGAGAAGTTAGCATGAAGGAAAGATGTCGATCCCACTGATCATATTTGAGTTACTGAGCCACCCAACTTAATTTACCATCTATAAGGAATTGGCCAATGAATGATTCTGTTATTTATTTTATTTTTTTGCGTTTTGAAGGAAAAAAAGAAATAAAGATAAATGTTGCATGGATTCTATATACGAAGTATGTCCATTCATCGTTTTATCAATGTGATTGACGTTAACAGGACTCGGCATAAGTTTGGGATCAACAACTTTTCTCATTTGTTGCTATGGCTTGTTCCATGTAATACGAAGATGGATCCGAATCAAGAGAAAAAGCCAAATGTTTTAAAGAAATGGCGGTTATTGTTTACACCACAAGATACTACTAAAGATGGAAAGGTTGCTAGAACAAAGGTTTTCTTAACCACTTGCGTGCACGAGTTGGACAAGCAACCGATGGCTTCAATGGTAATAGAATACTCGGTCGAGGAGGTCAAGGTTCCTACAAAGGCATGCTAATCTGGAAGTGAAAGAGTGGTAGCAATCAAGAAGTCTTTAAAGGTGGATGAAAGCCAAATCGACCAATTCATTAATGAAGTTGTAGATTCTGTCCCAAATTAGTACATCGTAAGTTGTTAAACTCTTAGGATGTTTTTGGAAACCGAGGTTCCTTTACTTGTGTACGAGTTCATTCAAAATGGAACACTAGGTGAGCATATCCATAGTCATAGTGAAGATTTTCATATTACATGGAAAATGCGCTTGCAAATAGCTATAGAATCAGCGGTGCTATTGCTATCTACATTCAGCCTCAACTACACCTATTTTTCACAGAGAAATCAAGTCTTCCAACATACTTCTCGATGACAAATATCGAGCAAAAGTTGCAGATTTCGGGACATCAAGAACTCTCTTGATTGATCAGACACACTTGACTACTCTTGTTCAGGGAACACTAGGGTATTTAGTCCAGAGTATTTTCAAAACTCACCCAATTTACAGAAAAGAGTGATGTTTTACAGTTTTGGGGGTCCTTGTTCGAGCTTTTGACCGGCCAGAAACCGCTCTCACCATTACATTCGGGAGGATGGAGAAGCTTGGCAATGGTTTTCTTATGCACATGGAAACATCTCGTTTGTTTGAAATCGTAGACTCTCAAATTCTCGACGAAGCAAAAGAAGATGAGCTACTAGCTATGGCAAGCATTGCAAGGAGATGTTGAATTTGAATGGGAGACAAAGGCCTACGATGAAAGAAGTTTCAAATTGTGGTAGAAGGGATCAGATCATCCACTTTGCCGCCTGTGATGATGTTATTACCACGGTCGAGTTTAATGAATACGACGAGATCACAGAACTCGGGGAGACACCTGAAGGTCATGCGGCTACAAACCGCATTTTTTGTCGGAAAATAATGTCATAGATGCTTCAATCTCTATCGAGAGCACACCACTTATGCACTATACTATCTAATTATCCTGTTTAGAATAAATAATGTTCTAACTCAAGAGTTTTAATGTTTAAAAAAGTAATATTTTTTGTAGACAAATTTGCTATGTATTTTTAGAGACTCCACCTTCCTTCAAAGCAATTGCCACTATGTTGGTATTGGCAATGCCTAATCAATACCTGAATTGATTTAGGGAAGAGAAAACCAATAAAATTTGTGATGGTGATTAGGCTGAACCTATTAATTGTTGACCACAATCACTAGACCTGTTCAACGGGCTGGTGAGCCGTTGGCAGCCCTTATCCAACTCATTTAAAAATAGGTTCATCCAAACAATAGGTCGTTCCGGGACCATGTTTCTCATCATGGTCCCAAGCAAATGTTCAATTTTCGAAATTAGAAATGTTTATTTCCGAAAATAGAAATGTTTATTTCCGAAAATACAAGTGTTCATTTTCACATATGAACATTTATTTTGAAAATGAACATTTTACATGTTGAGATGAATATTTTTAATTTCGAAAATGAACATTTGCCCGGGACATGATGAGGATCATGGTCCCGGGACATAGTAAAAATTTGGGCCCTTCATATTCATATATAAGTAGGGTTGTTAAGGGCTTTTATCAGGGCTGGATAAGGGTTCTGTTGGACTCTAATAGGGTTTAGGATTATGATTTGGTAAAATGGGTTTAAATCCTTTCTTTTTCTCAACTTTCAACTAACTTGTAGTCTCCTACTGTTCGACATATACGGCTCCTCTCAATTCCCCTTGTTTCTTTTCCTTCAAAAAAAAAAATCCCAATTTTTCTATGAAATCCAGTTTGTTGCAGAGGCGTTCGAAGTATGAAATCCGTTGTAATGCTAATTCAAAGTATATTGTTTTTCTTCATTTCAATCCAATCTAATGATTTCTATTTTGATTTTCTTCGATTTTTTTTTTTTTTTGACGCGAATTTTCCTTCAATTTATCCAACTTTAAAGTTTCGATTTCAAATTTCCATCTTTGATTGTTATACTTGGATGACGTTTTAAATGTAATTGATTTTAATACATCATTCCTTTTATCAAAATCTCAAATTTATTAGAAGAAAAAATAAAATAAAAATCATATTTTTTTTGGTTGGTTTTTTATGGTTATACACCTTATATTTGCAAATTTAAAAACTTCCCACCTTTTAGTTTTTTTTTAAAAAACTCTCACCTTTTACTTACCAAATGTTTAAAACTCTCACCTGTTAACTGAACCGTTAGCTTGTGCCGTTATTTGGGCCCACTTCCTCCTTCTTCTCCGTCTTAGATCGAATACTCCTCGAAACTCCAATGGCTTCTTTTGATTTAAAGCGAAAATCAGGAATTTTTTTAGGTAAATTCAATTTTCAATCACAATTTCATTTTGTAACTTAAGTTATGTTTAATTTTTTGTCCGTATCAACAATTAGGGTTTTTGAATTTTTTTTTCACGTCAATTGTTAAATTTAACGTTGATGGGCGAGTTGGCCCGGGGAAGGTCGTCGGCGACTATTGGAGCCCAATTTCTCACTGGAGGTGCTACTGCTGCTTCTAATCGACCATTCTTCGCCAAGGGTTTTGCCCTATTTTTTGGAGAGGTTGCCTAATTCAATGAGTGATGGAGAAGCAAATATGGAGCTGGAATGTTATGAAAATTTTGGGATTCGAATTTTAAAAAGAAATTAAATTAGGAAGAGAGATTACAACAACAACAACATGATGAATTATAGTGGATGATTCTGATGAATAATAGTAATGAATATAGCAATTACACTAGCTTCAAGTTATAACAACAAACAACAATTTCTTCATCATCATTATTAGTTGGTGGTTACTACAACTCAATGAGGAGCAAACAACAAAGGGCGGTATGAAATGGAAAATTTAGGGTCAGCTTTGTTGATAGTTTTACAGTGAGTTGGTGAGCAATAATCATGTAGCCATGGCAGAAGTTTGGGAAAAATCAGGAAGGAAGAAGAATGGTGAAGGAAGTGGGAAATTACGAAAATAAACCTATACTTAACAGAATTTTGTAACGAAGTGTCAATGGTGGGAGTTTTTAAAACATTTGTAAAGTAAAAAGGTTGGGAGTTTTTAAAATTTGACAAATATTAAGGTGTATAGCATTAAAAAATCCTTTTGGTTTTATATAACTTTTAAATTTGATACTAATGGAAATGAAAATGAAAAATGGGTTATTTTACGGAAAATGGAAATACAAAGTAGTGTTATTGGCTTCTGACTTTCTTTAATTAAAGTGTTACATTGCACAATTGATGCTAATTATTGGTTTGAATAACTTTAAATTTGATACAAATGAAAAATGGTTATTTTATGGAAAAATGGAAAAAACAAAGTTATGTTATTTGGTTTCTGACTTTCTTTCATTTAATTCAATGTGATTTGCTCCAAAATAAAAATTAAGGTGCTACAGTTGAACAATGATTGCAAGGTTTAGGGCTTGATTTGCTACTTTAAACGTGAAGTTTCTGGAAAAAAAATAGGTGGGTATACGTATGCGTGTCTGTAGAAAATATGAGCTTGCCCTTGCATTGATTGTATAATGCAATTTTGCTTTTTAATTTTTTTTTTTAAAAAAATGGCATCCGGTTTCGAAATCGGTTACCAACGGTTCCGGTTCCAAAATTTTAGGATTCGGTTCAATCGTTATCGATTCTAATTACCATGACCTAATCGGTTCCACTCAAAATGATCGGATACCTCACCCCTAATGGTATATGGTCTACTAATTGGTATTTTGGGTTAAAAAATTGTATTGAATTTACTTTGTTTTTGTTTGGTTAGCCAAAACACCCATGCGCATGGGTTTATTAGCCAAATGGGTCCACTACCTCTCTCCTCCATAATATTAACAATTTGTTTTATGTCATCACCAAGTATCATTAATCATGGATAATTATCCTTTACATTTTTTACATAAAAGTTCGCAATCATCTCTTTATTGCAATTAAAACGATAACGATACGAAGGAAGTAATTGATATTATATTAATGTTGAAAAGCCAATAGCCAACTTAGTGTCAAAAGCATATACGAGTGGTCTTCTCATTTACTTTGTCATCATCACTTTGGTTTGTTCCATGTCACAAGATGATATATCCGAATGAAGCGAAAAGCCAAATTTTTTAAAAGAAATGGCGGATTATTGTTACAGACTTACAGCAACAAGTTACAACTAAAGATGGTAAGGTTGCTAGAACAAAGGTTTTCAGTGTCGACGAGTTGGACAAGGCGACTGATAGCTTCAATGGTAATAGGTCAGCATATACATAATCATGACGAAGACTTTCATATTACTTGGAAAATGCGCTTGCAAATAGCTGCAGAATCAGCAGGAACCGTTGCATATCTACATTCAGCCTCAGCAACACCTATTTATCATAGAGACATCAAGTCTTCCAACATACTTCTCGATGACAAATATCGAGCGAAAGTTGCAGATTTTGGCACTTCAAGAACTGTTAWGATTGATCAGACACACTTGACCACTCTTGTGCAAGRAACACTTGGGTATTTGGATCCTSAGTATTTTCAARCTAACCAATTCACGGAAAAGAGTGATGTTTACAGTTTTGGGGTCGTCCTTATCGAGCTTTTGACCGGCCAGAAACCACTCTCTTCAGCACAGTCAGGAGGGTGGAGAAGCTTAACTATGGATTTCCTTCTGCACATGGAAACCTCTCGTTTGTTTGAAATCATAGACTCAAAAATTGTCGACGAAGCAAAAGAAGAGGAACTACTAGCTATGGCTAACCTTGCAAAGAGATGCTTAAATTTGAATGGGAGACAAAGGCCTACTATGAAAGAAGTTTCAAATGTGCTAGAAGGGATCAGATCATCCACTTTACCATCCACCTCCTGTTGTATACCACACTGAGTTTAATAATGAATACGACGAGATCATAGAACTGGGGGAGACGCCACCAGAAGGTCATGTGGCTACAAACACGTTTTGTTCGGCGAATAATGTCATTGGAGGTGCTTCAAGCTCCATCGAGTCCAAACCACTTATGCACTATACTATCTAATTTCCGTGTTCAAAATAAATGTCTAGACTCAAGAATTTGATGATTCAGAAGTAATATTTAATGTCTGCGAAACTGTGATGCATTTTTAGATACTTGGACCTTCATTAGTTACTTCAAAACAATTGCCACGAAAAAGTACTTGCTGGAATATATACAACTACAAGTACAGTACTTTCATTTTTAGCACTTATGCATTTTTATGCTGGAATATATGCATAGTTCAATTATGTAGAAATACTTGCTCTGCTATATATGCAGTTATGCACCATAAAGTCAAGCTAGTCAATCAAAGTTTCGTAGGTTGTACCTAAAATGACTCGTTGCTCTTGCATTCTTACTCCCTGTGCACAAGAAGACTAAGAGATGTGGCGAGATTAGGAGATAGTTGTAACCATGCATTTTTTTTACTCTCTCCGTTTTCAATTGTTTGCAACATTTCACTTAATTTTCTACTTTCGCTGTTGAGCCCGTGAACAACCCATATGTAAGTGAATATGTTATCCCACATTGAAATTAAGAGGAAGTGTTGTGGTGATAAATCTCACATCGAAAGAATTCGAGAGTTGACACCGCATTACAAGGCTAAGGAGCTACTTCCCTCATTGTCATATAGGTTTGAGGTAGAACCTCCTTGGTCTTGTGATGTGGATTTGCACTCCCCGTAGCGGGCGCGGCCAGGCCCATTTGACATTCGCCTTTCTCATCTAAGGTAAGAGAGAAGTTGTAACTTGTAAACCATATGACCTGAAATGGAAATGTAACGATGATTTTTAAGAGGCGTCCTAAAAAGAAAAATGTGACACAATGTGTGTATATATATAGGAATATAGGATTAGGGACTGTAGAGAAATCAATAATGTCGTCTTCCACATTTCCTCTTGTGGTCGTCAGCTCGTAATGATGACGCCATAGATGTGTAAGGTGTGATGCATTGATAGTTGTATGTAGTTGCTATGATATCTACGTATGAACTTTCCATATTGGTCATGTTCTTTGTTTATCTTTGATGTCAACTCTTTCATGCCGAATATCATCGATGACTTTTCTTTAGTTTTGGATAACAATATTTAACAACAATGAAACCAAATTGCTGTAATCATGATTGTTTTTCTTTTTCTGACTTCAAGTCACATATCAAGGCTTAATTTTGTATAGTAAAGGAATACTAAGACTTTAATCGTCAACAAAGAAGCATAAACTGATAATTATTGGGTTGTTAATTACTAGTGGAATGTAGGTAAGATGGACCTATGTTTTCAACAGAGAACAAGCTCAACTTTGGACTGTTAAGCCGTGTGTTTTCACGGTTGCGCCGTGTTGAATGATTGAAGAAGATTTGTCAGGGAGAACTAAAAGGAACTAGTTAAAGCTAGATTATTAGCGTACAATATATTTGCAACCTTTTAGAATCTTTAGTTTTGTAGTACTAAAACAATGATATTGTGGCTAGTAGCAGTACTACTTACAGTAGTAGCATCACCGATTTTACAGAAAGCATGCCAATAGCATTGCCTGGTTGTAAAGAAAGCTGTGAAATTCCACCATTAAATTCCATATCCATTTGGCATAGGCAGCAATTGCTACTATGATCCGTGGTACGAAATCATTTGCAATTCGTCGTCTTCTGCAGGTCCTGAGAGACTTCTGGTTCATTCGGCTGGAGGTGCTCAACATTACAGGCTGTTCAAGCAGTAAGTGTGATATCCCTGATTAAGGCTTGAGGTTGCAACTCAGTGGCAGAACATATGTACTACTCAAAAAACAGTCCTGATGACTTGGATAGAAGTCCATTTAGGATGTCGACTTCAGGAAACCATGTGGTGGTCAAGGGCTGTCCTGCGGTGCTATACTGATGAATCGAAAAGGCGAAACAATTGCAGGGTGTTCTTCGGTCTGCAAGGGAAGTAACAAGACTGCAGTAGAGAGGAGGAGCAGCAGCACGTGTGATGGAGTCGGGTGTTGTTTGATATCAGTAGATCAGAAGTACTTGGAGTTGATTATTATCAGATTGCTTTGAGAAATAGTTATGTTGATACAACGAGACTTGTATGAAATCGCGTTGGTGGAGAGTTCTTAGAGCCAAATGAGGAGATTGTTGCTGCTGAGAGACAGGAGAGATGATCTAGTACCCACTTTATGGCACTGGATGCCCCCTGCATTGCCTGAAGGAAGTTCTGACAGCAACCTTCGGAAGAGTAGCGATTACTCTTGTAAGCCGATTTGTGGTCTATATGATGCCGTTCAATGTGTAACATCTGCACCTGCAATGATGGTTTGGAAGGAAATCCATACATTCCTAATGGCTGCCAAGGTAATTGTTTATTGGCCTGTTTCGATTCATCTTAGAGTATCATGTTAGTCCTGTACTATTATTATGAAGTATAAGATACTGTCAATCTGTCATAGCATATAAGTTCCATTGCAATTTGCTAATTTGATTGTTTAATCTTGTGAGTAGATCCTTGCAAAGCAGGAAAGAATCATTCATCCCTAAGTTGTAAAAAGAGTCTTGGTAACTTTGGGAACAATTCTAGGTAAGCATCAAACACTGATTTCCATAAATTCTGACATTTGTAGCTGTAGAGTCAGTCGAGAGAGTTACATAGTCTTGCTAACGTCGAATTTATAACAAATTTTGCAGGGCTTAGCATCGGTTTGGGATCACTGACGTTGCTACTATGCTCCTATGGATTGTACCGGTTGATAAGGAGATGGGTTCGGTCAAGAAAAGAGCCAAATTCTTTGAGAAAAATGGTGGTTTGCTTTTACAGCAGCAAATGACCTCTAATGGTGGTGTCATTGAGAGTACTAGAGTCTTCACAGCGCGTGAATTGGAGAAAGCACGATAATTTCAACAAGAACAGAGTTCTTGGGCATGGAGGTCAAGGTACGTCTACAAAGGAATGTTGCTAGACGGAAGAGTAGTAGCAATTAAGAAGCCTAAGAAGGTAGGGAAGATCAATCAGATCATTTCATTAATGAAGTTGTTGTTTCTCATCACCATAGGAATGTTGTTAAATTACTAGGGTGTTGCTTAGAAACAGAAGTTCCYTTACTCGTGTACGAGTTCATACCAAATGGGACACTTGCTAAGAGCATACATAATCCCACTGAAGACTTCCAAATTACATGGAAGATGCGCTTGCAAATTGCTGCAGAAATAGCAGGAGCTCTTGCATACCTACATTCGTCGTCAGCTACACCTATCTATCATAGAGATATCAAGTCCTCTAACATACTATTGGACAACAAGTATCATGCWAAGTTATCAGATTTCGGTACTTCAAGGACTATGATGATCGATCAAACTCACTTGACTACTCGCGTGCAAGGCACATTTGGCTATCTAGATCCGGAGTACTTTCAGTCTAACCAATTCACAGAAAAGAGTGATGTGTACAGCTTTGGAGTAGTTCTTGTCGAGCTTATTACAGGTATGCAGTCAGTCTGTAAGACAGAATCCGGAGGATGGAAAGGGCTGGCAACCGAGTTCCTCTTCCACTTCGAAACTTGTGCATTAAACAAAATCCTAGACCCTCAAGTCTTAGACGAGGCCAAGGAAGAAGAGCTAACAATAGTCGCAAACCTGGCAAAGCGATGCTTGTATGTGAGCGGGAAGCAAAGGCCTACAATGAAAGAAGTTGCGTGCGTACTAGAAGGAATCAGATCATCCAACATACCGTCTGCACTTGAGCAAAACATCATGAAAGGAGGGGATGTGATGATGGAAATGAGCGAGATGAACGATGATTACCTTGGTTCAACTACATTCTTTTCAGTAAACAACATTAGTACTTCTTCCTCCTTTGATGTCCAACCACTTGTGCACAACTCTGTATNATTTTTGGAGAGGTTGCCTAATTCATGAGTGATGGAGAGCAAATATGGAGCTGGAATGTTATGAAAATTTTGGATTCGATTTAAAAAAGAAATTAAATTAGGAAGGAGATTACAACAACAACAACATGATGAATTATAGTGATGATTCTGATGAATAATAGTAATGAATATAGCAAGTTACACTAGCTTCAAGTTATAACAACAACAACAATTCTTCATCATCATTATTAGTTGGTGGTTACTACAACTCAATTGGAGCAAACAACAAAGGGCGGTATGAAAATGGGAAAATTGGGTCAGCTTTGTGTATAGTTTTACAGTGAGTGGGTGAGCAATAATCATGTAGCCATGGCAGAGGTTTGGGAAAATCAGGAAGGAGAAGAATGGTGAAGAAGGAGTGGGAAATTACGAAAATAACCCTAGACTTAACAGAATTTTGTAACGAAAGTGTCAATGGGTGGGAGTTTTAAAACATTTGGTAAGTAAAAGGTGGGAGTTTTTTTAAAAAAAAAACTAAAAGGTGGGAGTTTTTAAAATTTGACAAATATAAGGTGTATAAGCATAAAAAATCCTTTTTGGTTTATATAACTTTAAATTTGATACTAATGGAAAATGAAAAATGAAAAATGGGTTATTTTACGGAAAATGGAAATACAAAGTAGTGTTATTGGCTTCTGACTTTCTTTAATTAAAGTGTTACATTGCACAATTGATGCTAATTATTGGTTTGAATAACTTTAAATTTGATACAAATGAAAAATGGGTTATTTTATGGAAAATGGAAAAACAAAGTAGTGTTATTGGTTTCTGACTTTCTTTCATTTTAATCAATGTGATTTGCTCCAAATAAAAATTAAGGTGCTACATTGAACAATTGATGCAARTTAGGAGGTTGATTTGCTACTTTAAACGTGAAGTTTCTGGAAAAAAAATAGGTGGGTATACGTATGCGTGTCTGTAGAAAATATGAGCTTGCCCTTGCATTGATTGTATAATGCAATTTTGCTTTTTAATTTTTTTTTTTAAAAAAATGGCATCCGGTTTCGAAATCGGTTACCAACGGTTCCGGTTCCAAAATTTTAGGATTCGGTTCAATCGTTATCGATTCTAATTACCATGACCTAATCGGTTCCACTCAAAATGATCGGATACCTCACCCCTAATGGTATATGGTCTACTAATTGGTATTTTGGGTTAAAAAATTGTATTGAATTTACTTTGTTTTTGTTTGGTTAGCCAAAACACCCATGCGCATGGGTTTATTAGCCAAATGGGTCCACTACCTCTCTCCTCCATAATATTAACAATTTGTTTTATGTCATCACCAAGTATCATTAATCATGGATAATTATCCTTTACATTTTTTACATAAAAGTTCGCAATCATCTCTTTATTGCAATTAAAACGATAACGATACGAAGGAAGTAATTGATATTATATTAATGTTGAAAAGCCAATAGCCAACTTAGTGTCAAAAGCATATACGAGTGGTCTTCTCATTTACTTTGTCATCATCACTTTGGTTTGTTCCATGTCACAAGATGATATATCCGAATGAAGCGAAAAGCCAAATTTTTTAAAAGAAATGGCGGATTATTGTTACAGACTTACAGCAACAAGTTACAACTAAAGATGGTAAGGTTGCTAGAACAAAGGTTTTCAGTGTCGACGAGTTGGACAAGGCGACTGATAGCTTCAATGGTAATAGGTCAGCATATACATAATCATGACGAAGACTTTCATATTACTTGGAAAATGCGCTTGCAAATAGCTGCAGAATCAGCAGGAACCGTTGCATATCTACATTCAGCCTCAGCAACACCTATTTATCATAGAGACATCAAGTCTTCCAACATACTTCTCGATGACAAATATCGAGCGAAAGTTGCAGATTTTGGCACTTCAAGAACTGTTAWGATTGATCAGACACACTTGACCACTCTTGTGCAAGRAACACTTGGGTATTTGGATCCTSAGTATTTTCAARCTAACCAATTCACGGAAAAGAGTGATGTTTACAGTTTTGGGGTCGTCCTTATCGAGCTTTTGACCGGCCAGAAACCACTCTCTTCAGCACAGTCAGGAGGGTGAAGACGAGTCCATAACTTATTGGGATTTATCATTCTTGAAATGGACAAGGCCTATACGCTTTGTTTGAAAATAGACTCAAAAAATTTCGACGAAGCAATAAGAAGAGGAACTACTAAGCATGAGACTAACCTTTGCCAAAGATGCTTATTCTATTGATGGAGCAGACATATAGGCGCTAGCATAATGAAAGAAGTTTCAAATGTGCTAAGAAGGGATCAGATCATCCACTTTACCGTCCACCTCCTGTTGTTACCACACCTGAGTTTTTTAATAATGAATACGACGAGAATAGATGGGGGAGACGCCACAGAAGGTCAGTTGTGTGCTTAACCAACTGTTTTGGGTAATTCGGCGGAATAATGTTAGTTTGGACGGTTGTTCAAGCTCCTATGCGAGTTCCAAACTCCTTAATGAACACTATACTATATCTAATTTCCGTGTTCAAATAAATGTCTAGACTCAAGAATTTGATGATTCAGAAGTAATATTTAATGTCTGCGAAACTGTGATGCATTTTTAAGATACTTGGACCTTCATTAGTTACTTCAAAACAATTGCCACGAACAAGGATACTTGCTGGAATATACAACTAAAGTCATAACTTTCATTTTTGCAACTTATGCGATTTTTATGCTGGACATATATGCTCAAAGTTCATTATCTTATGAGAAAATTTAAACTTGCTCTTGCTTATGACTATTGTCAGTTATGCACCATAAAGTCACAGAGTCTAATCAAAGTTTCGTAGGTTGTACCTAAAATCGGACTCGTTGCTCTTCGCTTCTTACATCCATGTGCACACGAAGATAGGATGTGGGCGAGATTTAGGAGATAGTTGTAAACCATCGCAGTTTTTTTTAGCTCTCTCGTTTTGCATATTGTCAACATTTTCTACATTATTTTTTACTACTTTCGCTGTTGAGTACCCGTAGAACATACCCCATATGTAAGATCTGATATGTTAGTCCTCACTTGAAATAATGAGGGAGTTTGTGGTGATAATCTCAACATCTGAAAGAATTCGAGACGTTGAACACCGGCATTATAAAGCTAAGGTAGCATACTATTCCCTCATTGCATATGAGTTAGAGTGAACCTCTATGGTCTATGATTTGATGTGCTTTTATTACTGATCCCGTTAGCGGGCGCGGCCCAGGCCCATTTGAGCATTCGCCTTTCTCAATATCTGTAAGGTAGAGAGAAGTTGTTAACTTGTAAATCCATATGGCTGAAATGGGAATGTTAAGATGATTTCTTAAGAAGGCGTCCTAAAGAAACATGTGACCCATATGGTGTGTTTATATATATAGGATATAGCATATAGGGACGTAGCGAAAATCAAATAATGACTCGTTCTTCACATCTCTTCTAATCATTGGTGGTCTCGCCTTGTAATGATGAAGTCAATAGATGTGTAAGGTGTGATGGCAATTGTATATTGTATGTAGTTGCCTTATGTATCTACGTATTGTAAACTTTCATATTGGGATCATGTCTTTGTTCATCTGTTTTATTTTTTGATGTCAATCTCTATTATGCCGAATATCATCGATGACTTTTTTTCTTTAGTTTTAGGATAACAATATTACACAATGAAACCAAATTGCTGTAATCATGATTGTTTTTCTTTTTCTGACTTGCAGTCACATATCAAGGCTTAATTAATTGTATAGTAAAGGAATACTAAGACTTTAATCGTCAACAAAGAGCATACACTGATAATTATTGGGTTGTTAATTACTAGTGGAATGGTAGGTAAGAATGGACCTATGTTTTCAACAAGAGGAAAAGCTAACTTTGGGACTGTTAAGCGTGTGTTTTTCACACGTAGTTGCCCCGCCCCGTGTTGAATGATTGAAGAAGAATTTGTCAGGGAGACATAAAAGGATACTAGTTAAAGTTAAGATATGCGTTTACATAATATTTGCAAACCTTTTGTTAGAATCTTGTTGTTTGTAGTATCTGAACACATGAATATTGTGAGTATGCAAGTACGTACTGTACAGTAGTAGCTCACCTTGATTTTACAGGACAAGACATGCACATAGCAATGACGTCGGTTGTAAAGAAAGCCTGATGAAAAATTCACACGATTAGAAATTCCATATCCATATTGGCATAGGCAGGGGTCAGGAATTCTGCTACTATGACATGACGAAGTCATTTGCAAATTCGTCGTCTTCTGAGGCTCTGAGAGACCGCTTTTCTTGGGCTTCATTCGCGTGGAGTGCTGCAACATTAGTGTTCAAGCAGTAGTGTGATATCCTGATTTAAGGGCTTAGGTTGCAACTTCAGTGGCAGAACATATGTACTACTAACAAACATTCTAGTCCTTGATGACTTGGATAGAATCCATTTAGGATGTCGACTCAGGAAAAGCCATGTGGTGGTCAATGGGCTGTCCTGCGGGGTGTGCTATAGTACTGATGAATCGAAGGGCGAAACAATTGCAGGGTTTCTTTCGGTCTGCAAGGAAGTAAACTGCAGTAGAGAGGAAGGGGCAGCAGCAGCCGTGTGATGGAGTCGGGTGTTGTTGATATCAGTAGATCAGAAGTACTTGGGAGTTGATTTTATCAGATTGCTTTGAAAATAGTTTATGTTATACAACGAGATTGTATGAAGATCGCGTTGGTGGAGAGGTTCTTGAGAGCCAATGAGGAGATTGTGTGGCCCTGAGAGAGCTAGGAAGGATGATCTAGTACCGACTTTTATGGCCTGGATGCCCCCTGCATGTCCGAAGGAAGTTCTGACAGCAACCTTCGAGATGGTAGCGATTCTACTCTTGTAAGCCGATTTTTGTGGGTCTATATGAGACGTTTCAATGTGTTAACATCTGCAGCCTGCATATGAGTTGGAAGGAATCAAACATTCCTAATGAGCTCAGAGGTATTGTGTTCATTTTCGGGCCTTTTTCGATTCATCTTAGAGTAATTCATGTTAGTCCTGTACTATGAATATATGAATGTATACAGATACTGCAAATTCTGTCTAGCATATAAATTCCACGCTATTTAGTCTCCAACTTTTCTTTGCTATTAAAGTCTAATTTTAGCAATGTTGAATCTTGTGGAGCTAGGATCCTTGCAAAGCAGGAAAGAATCATTCTCCTCTAAGTTTGTAAAAGCAGTCCTTGCGTAACTTTTGGCACAATTCTAGGTAGAGCATCAAACCTGAATTGTAATATAGAAAATTCTGATCTATGTTGTAGTCCTGTAGATTGCAGTCAGAGAGCATACATAGTCTTGCTAACGTCGAATTATTACAAATTTTTGCAGTGGCTTAGCATGTGTTTTGGATTTATCTGACGTTTGCTACTTTATGCTCGTATGTGATTGTTGGACGGTTGATAGGAGATGGGTTTCGTATCTTCAAGAAAATCGATGCCCATATATGCTTTGAGAAAGATGGTTGGATTTGCTTTATACAGCAAAGCAAATGACCCTCTAATGGTGGTGTATTGAGCAGTGACTACCGAGTCTTCACGAGTCGAAATGAATTGGGAAAGCACCGATATATTCAACAAGAACAACGAGTTCTTGGAGCAATGGAGGTGGAAGGCACGGTCTACAAAAGTGATGTTTGCAGACGAAGAGTAAGTAAGAATAGAGCTATGAAGGTAGGAGGAAGAATCAAATCAGATCTAATTTCATGTAGATGGATATGTGTGTTGTTCATCTCCAAACTCAACGCACAGGAACTGTTGTTAATTACTAGGTGTGTTCCTTAGAAACTTAGAATTCTCCTTTATCGTGGTAGAGTTCATACCCAATAGGTACATTGCTAAGTAGCATACATATCCTGAGCTTTACAGAAATTCAAATAGTAGAATAGGTATAAGCGACTGCAAATTGCTGCAGAAATAGCAGGACTACTTGCATTACCTACAAGTTTCTGTCGTCAGGGGACTACACACCATATGTCTATCATAGGAGAAATAGTCCAGTCCTAGTTAACATCTATTTGGACAACAAGTATCATGCAGTTAGTTATCAATTTCGTACTTCAAGGACTCATGATGTGATCAACTCTACTTGAAGCTACGCCTCGCGTGCAACGCGTCCACATTTGGCTTATCTAGATCCGAGTACTGGTTCACTACCATAGTAATACGAGGAGTTCACAAGCTTGGAGTAGTTGCTTCGTCGAAGCATTCGTGTGATGCGTAGTCTGAACATTTCGATAGTGATTGGAAGGGCTGAGTCGACGCGAGTTCTAGCCATGATGGAAGGTAGTCCATGTTCGAAACTTTGTTCAAAGGACACTTGAAACTACCCATTAAAACTCTAAGACCCTTCAAGTCTTAGACGAGGCCAAGGAAGAAGGCTACAATAGTGCAAACCTGGCAAAGCGATGCTTGTATGTGAGCGGGAAGCAAGGCCTACAATGCAAGCAAGTTGCGTGCGTACTAGACAGGATCAGCTCATCCAACATACGTCTGCACTTGAGCAACAACTCATGAAAGAGGGGATGTGATGAGCGAATGAGCGCAGATGAACGTACTGATTACTGTTGGTATCAACTCACATTCTTTTCAGGTACACATTGACTTTCTCGATGCACAAGTCCAACTTGTGACAACTCTGTATGAAAATTTGAATTGTATCAACTGACCAAGATGTAACTCATTTTCATGTTAAGTGGTATCCTTAGTTATTTAGGCATAGTCTTTGCAACTTATTATCGATTCAATTGTGTATTCCGCGTTTACGCTGTTTTTCACTTTCAATTTCACCACATAAATAAATCACTGAAACTTTCATTATTCGATTGACATACGTATATTTAGTGAACCTTACAAGTGAAAAAAAAACGAGAGGGAGTATTTTTCATAAATCGGTGTTCTTTCTTTCCTTTTTTTCCAATTCTACCTTGTTTATTCTATTATATAAGCCTGAAGGGGGAAGGAAGATGCGGTCCCTTACAAAATGTCCCCATACCTCTAATGATCCCCCACTGAAATGACTACTTATATCTGGATTGCTAAACGAAGTCCACTTTTACTGGAATCAAGTCCACATTCCTGTGAACCTTCGAAATGCGCCCTTCCACTATCCACCTTATAATCTTGTTATCAGGCGGTTGAATCTATTGTATGTCGTACCTCCACTTCGTAATAACTTCTGGTAAGCGGGGTCTTCGCATACCCACCCGCGACTAGCCGACGCTAACGCCCGATCTAGGCGTCGGGCCCTTGGCCAGCCACGCCTGGGCCAGGCGCACCACCATCCGGGCCGACGCTACGCAGGCGTTGGGTTGCTTTAATATTTTTTTTTTCTTTTTTTTCTTTGGACTTTGTATAAGGCTTGGACCGCTTGACCATGGGACGCGGACATGGCTCCTGCGCTAGCCTAGGGCCAAACCACACTGGTGTCTTGACGCCTATAGCCTAGGCGCCAGGGACCATCGCGCGTCGCCATGGTCACTGGTGCTGGTGAGCGCTCCGTCGCGGAAAGATTATATGATATAGTATATAGGTAGTGTTTTGTCGTTCACATTACAACGGCTGACACGTGAACGACGTGACTGTCCTCAAGCAGGAAAGCAATATTTGAGCTAAGTAGTAGCCTTAAAAAATGCGAATTTTTTCTTTAATTTGAACGTTGGCCTGGTGGTTGAGGTGAGGTGGTGTAGGCGTGGGGTGGGGTGGTGGGGGTGTTGCGGCGTGACGTAGGGTCAGACGCATGGTTGCATAGGTGGCTTGGTGGGGTGGGTACTATGTTTGGGGGCAAGGGTATATTAGGAGTTTACACGAAAAGTGGACTTTGATTCTAGTACAAAGTCGGACTTCGCAATCGTAATTTCCCTATATATCCTTGATTATTTAATTTACAATGATTTAAAAATACTCATCATTTCTTTTTATTTTTCATTTTCAATTTGCATTAAATGGTGAACAAGTTAAAAATGGCATTACTTTGAAAATTTAATTGAATACTCAATTCAGTAATGTCTTAAAGTTATTCTTCTTTTCTTACAACATATTCGTTAACAATGAAACATTGCATAATTACAGCTTACACAATAAAAAGAATTCAACTGACAAAATCAATTTGATAAGACTTGACATATATTCTCATATCTAAAATTACCTAATTAGATCGCCTATTCGCGGGGGGATACGACTATTGGCGCGAACCAACTATTTCGGAAATCTTAGTGTTAGTTATAACGTACACCCAGCTTCATACTATTAAATTTGTGCACTTACAGCTATATGTCTCAATTATTACTTCGTCAATTCTAATTAGTTTCAAGCACATTTTCTTTCCTTATTTTTTTTTATTTTACCATACTTCATATTTGACCTAACGATGAAGAACCCCAACCCCCCTAAAAATCATCTGAATTATTGATTACTACGAAAAAACATACGAAAGTCTATAAATTTTATTCTGGTTGTCACGGCACGCACATCGCGTGCAAAAATCTACTAGTAATTCATTAGATAAGGGAATATTCCCCTTCAATAGCCATCATAATTTTGAGTGAAACCTCTTTGATCCTCCCGCGACGGAGCGCCCAGTCCCGTTTTACATAAGTACTCCACTTGAGAACAGAGATTAGTTCATAGTCAGTAGACTTTTTATGACTATGTGACACCTGCAATTTTTCAAAACAACCCGCTTTACAAATTCTAAATTAAAAATCAATAAAGCTTCCAAACACACTAACCTTTCATTCTTCCTTTTCTCACACTGCGTTCCATTTCTTCACAAAAAAAAGGAATTTCGAGTTACAAACAAGTTTAGCTGTTCTTGATCCTGAATTCGTTAACTCAGGTTGGTACTCTGTCTTTGCTTTAATTCTCTTCTATTTTTTTTATCATCTTCATTTGATTTTGTTATGTGATTTTAAACTTTTTGATGAATTCTCGAGTTTCAATTATTGATATACTGAATTTTGGGGCTAGAAACCCTAGATGGAATGAACATAAGAACTCTCTTTTTGGCTTTTTGCATGTTCAATGTTGAGATGATTTAAGGTTGTTTTAATTTTCTGGATTTGTTGGTCTTGTGTTTCTGTTACTTGTTTTTCTCTTTGATTTCTTCATTTGATTGTAATTGTGTGATTTTACGCTTTCTAAACTAGTTGAGTATTTACAATTATAAGCTGAATTTTGGGGTTGAAACCTAGAATCGGAGATGAAGATAAGAACTCCTTTTTTGCTTTTTGCATGTTTAATGTTGAGTTGATTTTTTAGATTGTGAATTTGTAGTTTGTGTTAGTTGTTACTGTCCAAAGTAGATCAAAAATTGAACTTAGGGTTATTAATTATGATGAGTTAAAAATAATAACGCATTTTTTTGATGTGGAAGAAAAATGATCTTTGATTGAAATTTTGGTGTTTAATTTGCTGCAAAAGTGTTTATATTATGAGATAGATTGTTCTTTTCACTTGTATGGAAGATGTTAGTCAACACATATGTAATTCTCTGCATATGTTTAACTAGGTACTTGTTTGTGAAAGATAGTTTTTCACGATATACTGATACAGTGATAAGCTTGAAGAGGCAAGATGTTGCAAGTTTTTCGAGCACAAAAGCGTCTCAAATTGATTGAAAGTGAGAATGATGAACCTTTGAGAATACAAAATGAGTTGAAGCAGCTTATTCTTAACAAGTCCGTAAGGAAATCGAAGGACTGGAGTCCAACTTGAATTTCTTAAGCTTGTTGAACGGTATTTCCATTGAAAGATTTGTCTAAATTTGGCAATCAATCTATTGGACTGTTTGATTTCTTATGCACTTGACAATTGACATACATTTCAAGTCACATGTATGTTCATTGGAAGCTGCTACAATTTGTTGGCGAAGTTGTCATTATGTGATATGTTTTGTCTCATGATTTCATGTAGTGTTGATGATTGTATACATTGTTGCTTCAATTTACAGTAGTGTTTTTTGATGATGGTCTATGTACAGGATGATAACATGTCAGTTCTTAAGCTCCAAGAGGCGTTTAAGGAGCAAATTCTAACGCTGAGAAAGCATTGGAGTCGTTGGGATAGAAAGGTGGAAATGCTCTTCTGTCATTTATGCAAGAATTTTCTCCACTTAAGGCTTAATATGTTGATAATATAAATTATAAATTTATAACAATATTCAAACATTACAGGCATGATTCAAGGGGCTCTGAATAATATAATCAAGATGTTGGACCTTGTGCAAGAGAATCTCTTAGAGAAGTTGAATCCGTGAGCTCATACTATGAGTTTCTTTGTGCGGGGATCGGATAGTTACAGAAGAGATCTTGCGCAACTTTTGAGAAGTCAGACAACAGCAATTTGAAGCCCTGAACTTCACACTTAAATCACTATTGACTAAGGTATGGTTTCAGAGTATATGATTAGCATGATTGCGTTTGAACTGTTTTGCTGTCTCCTGTAAAATTATCTTGAATGTGTGTTTGGAAATTTGCTGCAGAAGGAAGAGTTCTGCGGAAGGGGAATAATAGATCGGAATATGAGCTTGTTATTCTAGGAACAACTGAAACCAGGCGCTGCATATACTCTGTGTCGGACATCTTAGATGTAAGATAAAAGAGGAAAGATGATCCATTTGAAGACAGTGCCAAAGAAAAATAAATGTTAATGATCAAGAAGTAATAGATTTAACATGTTCTGAAGACAGTGGTGTTGATCTTCAACGAAACCAGCAACCAAATTCATAGAAGTAAGGAATACTTGTCATAATTCTGATGCATTAATTTTATGTTATTTTTATCATGATATATATGTAGACTGAATTGCATAACATTCTGAGTGAAGTTGAACAAATGAACTGAACTGAGACTATCATCATGTATTGTAAAGGATACAACCCGTTATAGGAATAGAATCACTTATTAGTCTATCTCTATTTGCATGGTGAAAGATTGAGATGAGAGCACATTGGTTTCATCTTATTCCGAAGAAATGAATGTGAAGTTTGTCTTCACAAAGTGACAACGTGGTAATTTTTAACTACTGAATTTTTTCATTCTTTAGTTCTGGTATCTAGTTTTACCAACTTAGCCTTCTTGTTGAAGCAGGGAAGAGGTGCTGGAAAGCAGAATATAAGCTGCGAACATTGTGCAATCAGACACAGCTCTCCATATTTTTATCGAGTTTGGAAGGTGAAAAGAAAAGAGTTGTGAAACTCGATTTTCAAGCCCTTCTTGTCTATCCCTCCGCGCAATGTTTGTCTTCTTTCTTGCATGCTTAACGGAAAGATACAATTCGAACTGTTCATTCACAATCGACAAGCATGCATAAAATTTTGTGGCAAAGAATCGAAGCTGTTTAGGACTGAAGTATGATGGAACTTTGTGAATATAATCAAGGGCTATAGAGACACCAAAAATCATCAAACATTATTTTGGAAAAGAGGGACCAATCAAAAAAGATGATTTTTTGAAAAAATTGATCAAATGGAAGTGAACAAAGATAATGCTGATGACTTTTTCGGTTGTCAGTTTATTATATGTTTAGCTGTTCTTCTTCCCCAACTACACATGCAAATGTATCTTTTGGCCTGAGAGATACTTGGAAAAGTTAGAAGTCTTTGAATCTTTCGGTTGGGGGCGTGCTATCTACAAGAATCTGATGGAATCAGTTCGGGAACAGCATGTCGATTGCAAATATGATTCCCGCATTTTCTGGTTCAAGGGTGTCTTCCACTCTTAGAGGTAAACTTGCATAACAAACCCTCTTACTCTCATTGTGCAATTTACAGTATCATTGAATGACTTGCATATATGTGACTGTTTTGTTTTAATTTAGACATTAGCATATGAGCGCATTGGGAGTTATTACTTGAAGTTCGAGGTTGATCCAGGTTTTCACATCCTTGCATCATCAAGTATGCTGATGGTGAATTTGGAACCCTTATGACAATGAGGAGGTGCTTGGGAAAGTTAAATTTGATAAGGTATAATGTTCTTATTGGGTGTACCAATGTTCATTCTAACTTGTTTTACGAAGAACATACATATTCATATGCTTTTTTCAGATCAAAGTTGTGAAGATTGCTCGAAGAAGCCCTCCAATGCTAGTGGATCTTTCATGCTAAGGAGCAGCTGATTAATGCTCATTGTCTTGTTTTGTGAGTATGAAGGCATCTTGAGAAGGTACTGTAATAAGCGAGTTAGAAGTTTTAGAACTAACTACTAGTGCAAGGTGAAATGTTACTGTTAGAATGTGATGGAATTACAGTTTTAGATAATAGATAACAATTATGGCAATCTGTAATATGTAATTATGTATGTATATGTAGAAGTTGCAACACATTGTAGGTATTCAATCCAATAGCCAACTTGTTACTTGCTGTATTATGCACTTCTTTGTTCTCTAATCCAATGTTCTGTACTCCCCCCGTCTCGCAATTCTCGTAACACTTGAATATTTTATCTCTCACAAATAATAGCAAGAGTTACGAGAATTACAAGACGAAGGGAGTACAAGATTTGTAGTCACTTTATGAATAATATTGTTTGAAAGGAAGCCATAAAATGACTTGACAAAGCAGAGAAACTACTGTATGATTAATTATGTGAAACTTTAAGATGTAGATATGTTAGATACTTAGCTTGAATCTGCATTCAGCTTCAACAAGGGAATCATATGTTTTCTTTTCTGTTTTGTTTCTTTTTGACGAAAATTAATATCATTAAAAAAATTAATGCAAATGAGCCATAATAGCGGGATGAGAATTGGTCCATATATATTTGAAATCAGATGAAAAAGGTATAAACAACTAAGTTATCTTTCGCTCTCAATATCATTAAAAATTAGTGCATCATATGTTCGATTGGTGTACATCAGGATAATTTAATTTTCTCAACTACTCCCTCCGTATCAAAATAATTGCAACGATTTGACATAAAATAGAGAAGAAAAGTGTCAAATCGTTGCAATTATTTTGATACGGAAGGAGTATGTGAACATATGGGACAAATATCAGTCTAGCCTATGTGTCCAAATTTAGGTGTTTTATTGAAATATATAGATATTTTATAGAAAGATAAATACTTTCACTGCCAAATTCTGGATTGTGGATGRTAAGTAACTTCTACTTTTATTATCGATTCTCRTTCCCGACCTTGTYGCAACTTTTTGTATTGGAGCCTATGAGACACGTCTAATCTCCTCAGTTTGGTGAAGAGATTCCGGATTAAGATGGGAAAAGAAGGCGCTTTGTTGGGGAACAATGAACGTGCACTGAGATTGGAAATGATGAAAGCAATTACTGACTCACTGTAAGTTTAAGTGTGGGTGATAACTGATGAGAGTATCCAAGTGCAAGAGTCAGGTGTGAACTAGTGCTAACAGTAACGTGTATATATGGCTTGATGACACCCATTTTGGTGCCTCCGTTATAACGCGACACCTGTTCGTATTAACATATCAAGAACTAATATTCATGAACTTAAACAAAAATGGTCAATCTTATGATCTTTGAACTTGAAGATAAAAAAAAAAACCGAAAAAACATTAAAGAACGAATGGAGTATAAGTTTATCAACGAAGCACCTTTTCTTTCACGAATCAGCCGACCCTCAGAAGTTGATTGTCTTTGTGGAGCTACATAAGCACAAATAGTAATCCAAAGTTATGCATACATTTAAAGATGAACAAAGCATAACAAGCATAATTCTTTAGATCTAATACGAGCACTATTTATCTAATAGTTAGATACTTATTAGGTCACACTTCTTTAATTTCACGCTGACTATTTATCTAACAGTTAGATATTCGGTATATTCAGTAAGTGCAAAATCTAACAATACAAACACAAAACAATGAAAATTGAATACACTTAGTTTAAATCTGGCATACCTGCATCGCATAAACAGAACGACTCTTCTTTCACTTAGCTTATTTGAAGATGTATTAACAACCTTTCTTCTGTTCTTTTAAGTTTTGGTGAGGATTATATCATATGTATAACTAACAAAACGCAACATAACAGACGACGGTCCAATTAAAAACCATATGTT
>SNQN01002657.1:13017-39360 GCA_008642245.1 Bassia scoparia | reverse complement strand
AATCGAATTCTCTTCACCCAAACTGAGGAGATTAGACGTGTCTCATAGCTCCAATACAAAAAGTTGCGACAAGGTCGGGAACGAGAATCGATATAAAAGTAGAAGTTACTTACCATCCACAATCCAGAATTTGCAGTGAAAGTATTTATCTTTCTATAAAATATCTATATATTCAATAAAAACACCTAAATTTGGACACATAGGCTAGACTGATATTTTGTCCCATATGTTCACATACTCCTTCCGTATCAAAATAATTGCAACGATTTGCACTTTTCTTCTCTATTTTATGTCAAATCGTTTGCAATTATTTTGATACGAGGGAGTAGTTGAGAAAATTAAATTATCCTGATGTACACCAATCGAACATATGATGCACTAATTTTAATGATATTGAGAGCGAAAGATAACTTAGTTGTTTATACCTTTTTTCATCTGATTTTCAAAATATATATGGACCAATTCTCATCCCGCTATTATGGCTCATTTGCATTAATTTTTTTAATGATATTAATTTTCGTCAAAAGAAACAAAACAGAAAAGAAAACATATGATTCCCTTGTTGAAGCTGAATGCAGATTTCAAGCTAAGTATCTAACATATCTACATCTTAAAGTTTCACATAATTAATCATACAGTAGTTTCTCGCTTTGTCAATCATTTTATGGCTTCCTTTCAAACAATATTATTCATAAAGTGACTACAATCTTGTACTCCCTTCGTCTTGTAATTCTCGTAACTCTTGCTATTATTGTGAGAGATAAATATTCAAGTGTTACGAGAATTGCGAGACGGGGGAGTTACAGAACATTGGATTAGAGAACAAAGAAGTGCATAATACAGCAAGTAACAAGTTGGCTATTGGATTGATAACTACAATGTGTTGCAACTCTACATATACATACATAATTACATATTACAGATTGCCATAATTGTATCTATTATCTAAAACTGTAATTCCATCACATTCTAACAGTAACATTTCACCTGCACTAGTAGTTAGTTCTAAAACTTTAACTCCTTATTACAGTACCTTCTCAAGAGCCTTCATACTTCACAAAAACAAGACAATGATGCATTAATCAGCTGCTCCTTAGCATGAAGATCCACTAGCATTGGAGGGCTTCTTTCGAGCAATCTTCACAATCTTTGATCTGAAAAAAGCAATATGAATTATGTATGTTCTTCGTAAAACAAGTTAGAATGAACATTGGGTACACCCAATAAGAACATTATACCTTATCAAATTTAACTTTCCCAAGCACCTTCCTCATTGTCATAAGGTTCCCAAATTCACCATCAGCATACTGATGATGCAAGGATGTGAAAACCTTGGATCAACCTCGAACTTCAAGTAATAACTCCAATGCGCTCATATGCTAATGTCTAAATATAAAACAAAACAGGTCACAATATGCAAGTCATTCAATGATACTGTAAATTGCACAATGAGAGTAAGAGGGTTTGTTATGCAAGTTTACCTCTAAGAGTGGAAGACACCCCTTGAACCAGAAAATGCGGAATCATTATTTGCCAATCGACATGTGTTTCCCGAACTGATTCCATCAGATTCTTGTAGATAGCACGCCCCCCAACCGAAAGATTCAAAGACTTCTAACTTTTCCAAGTATCTCTCAGGCCAAAAGGATACATTTGCAGTGTAGTGTTGGAAGAAGAACAAGCTAAACATATAATAAACTGACAACCTGAAAAAGTCATCAGCATTATCTTTGTTCACTTCCATTGATTCAATTTTTTCAAAAAATCATCTTTTTGATTGTCCCTCTTTTCCAAAATAATGTTTGATGATTTTTGGTTTCTTATAGCCCTTGTATTATATTTCACAAAGTTCCATCATACTTCATCCTAAACAGGCTTCGACTTCTTTGCCACAAAATTTTATGCATGCTGTCGATTGTGAATGAACAGTCGAATTGTATCTTTCCGTTTAAGCATGCAAGAAAGGAAGACAAACATTGCGCGGAGGGATAGACAAGAAGGGCTTGAAATCGAGTGTTTCCACAACTCTTTCTTTTCACCTTCCAAACTCGATAAAAAATGGAGAACTGTGTCTGATTGCACAATGTTCGCAGCTTTATATTCTGCTTTCCAGCACCTCTTCCCTGCTTCAACAAGAAGGCAAGTTGGTAAAACTAGATACCAGAACTAAAGTAATGAAAAAATATCAGTAGTTAAAAATTACCACGTTGTCACTTTGTGAAACGAAACTTCCACTTCATTTCTTCGGAATAAGATGAAACCAATGTGCTTCATCTTCAATCTTGCACCATGCAAATAGAGATAGCATAATAGTGATTCTATTCCGTATAACGGGTTGTATCCTTTACAATACATGATTTTGATAGTCTCAGTTCAGTTCATTTGTTCAACTTCACTCAGAATGTTATCGAATTCAGTCTACATATATATCATGATAAAAATAACATAAAATTAATGCATCAGAATTATGACAAGTATTCCTTACTTCTATGAATTTGTTGCTGAGTTTCCTGAAGATCAACACCACTGTCTTCAGAACATGTTAAATCTATTACTTCTTGATCATTAACATTTAATTTTCTTTGGCACTGTCTTCAAATGGATCTATCTTTCCTCTTTTATCTTTACATCTAAGATGTCCGACACAGAGTTGATACTTCAGCGCCTGTTTTAGTATTTTCCTAGAAGTAACAAGCTCATATTCCGATCTATTATTCCCCTTCCGCAGAATCTCTTCCTTCTGCAGCAAATTTCCAAACACACATTCAAAGATAATTTTTACAGGAGACAGCAAAACAGTTCAAAGCAATCATGCTAATCATAGTACTTGAAACCATACCTTAGTCAATAGTGATTTAATGCTGAAGTTCAGGGCTTCAATTTGCTGTTGTCTTGACTTCTCAAAATTTGTGCCAAGATCTCTTCTGTAACTATCCGATCCCCGGCACAAAGAAAACTCATAGTATGAGCTCACGGATTCAACTTCTCTAAGAGATTCTCTTGCACAAGGTCCAACATCTTGATTATATTATTCAGAAGCCCTTGAACATGCATCTGTAATTTTGAATATTGTTATAAATTTATAATTCTATAGTTATCAACATATTAAGCCTTAAGTGGAGAAAATTCTTGCATAAATGACAAGAAGAGCATTCCACCTTTCTATCCCACAACGACCCCAATGCTCTCAGCGATAGAAATTTGCTCCTTAAACGCCTCTTGGAGCTTAAAACTGACATTATCATCCTGTACATATAGACCATCATCAAAAAACACTACTGTAAATTGAAGCATTAGCAATGTATACAATCATCAAACACTACATGAAATCATGAACAAAACATATCACATAATGACACACTTCGCCAACAAATTGTAGCAGCTTCCAATGAACATACATTGTACTTGAAATGTATGTCAATTGTCAAGTGCATAAGAAATCAAACAGTTCAATAGATTGATTGCAAATTTAGACAAATCTTTCAAAGTAAATACCTGTTCAACAAGCTTAAGAAATTCAAGTTGGACTCCAGTCCTTCGATTTCCTTACGGACTTGTTAAGAATAAGCTGCTTCAACTCGTTTGTATTCTCAAAGGTTCATCATTCTCACTTTCAATCAATTGAGACGCTTTTGTGCTCGAAAAACTTGCAACATTCTTGCCTCTTCAAGCTTATCCATAACTTGTGAATCAGTAATACGTGAAAACCCTAATCTTTCACAAACAAGTACCTAGTTTAAAACATAATGCAGAGAATTACATACTGTTGGTACTAACATCCTCCATACAAGTGAAAGAACAATCTATCTCATAATATAAACACTTTTGCAGCAAATTAAACACCAAAATGTTCAATCAAAGATCATTTTCTCCACATCAAAAAAATGCGTTATTTATATTTGAACTCATCATAATTAATAACCCTAAGTTCAATTTTTGATCTACTTTGGACATAACAACTAACACAAACTACAATCAACAAATCTAAAAAATCAACTCAACATTAAACATGCAAAAAGCAAAAAAGGAGTTCTTATCTCATCTCCATTCTAGGGTCAACCCCAAAATTCAGCTTATAATTGTAACTCGAAAACTAGTTAGAAAGCGTAAAATCACACAATACAATCAAAGAAGAAATCAAAGGAAAAAACAAGTAACAGAAACTACAAGACCAACAAATCCAGAAAATTGAAAACAACCTTAAAATCATCTCAACATTGAACATGCCAAAGCCAAAAAACGAGTTCTTATGTTCATCTCCATTCTACGGTTTCTAGCCCCAAAATTCAGCGATAATTCAATAATTGAAACTCGAAATTCATTACAAAAGTTTAAAATCACATAACAAAATCAAATGAAGATGATAAAAAAATAGAAGAAATTAAAGCAAAAGGACGTACCAACCTAGCTAACGAATTCAGGAATCAAGAACAGCTCAAACTTCTTTGTAACTCGAAATTCCTTTGTTTTGTGAAGAAATGGATCGCAGTGTGAGAAAAGGAAGAATGAAAAGTTAGTGTGTTTGGAAGCTTTATTTGATTTTAATTTAGAAATTTGTAAAGGCGGGTTTTTGAAAAAATTGCAGGTGTCACATTCATAGTCATAAAAAGTCTACTGACTATGAACTAATTCCTGTTCTCAAGTGGGAGTACTTATGTAAAACGGGACTGGGCGCCCGTCAGGGAGGATCAAAGAGGTTTCATTCTCAAAATTATATGGCTATAAGGGGAATATTCCCTTAGTCTAATGAATACTAGTATTTTTGCACGCGATGCGTGCTGACAACCAATAAATATTTATAGACTTTCGTATGTTTTTTCTTATATCAATAATTCAAATGATTTTTGTTGTTTCGTTCATCGTTAGTCAAATATGAAGTATGTTAAAATAAAGAAATATATAAGGAAAAAAATTGTGCTTAACTAATATAGATTGACAATAATAATGTGAGACATATACTTAATGCACAAATTTAATAGTATAAACTGGTTGTACGTTATAACTACACTAAATTTCCATGTTTGTCCGCCAATTACGTATCACGAATATCATCTAATTAGTGTAATTTAATAGAAATATGTCAATCTTATCAAATTATTTTGTCATTGAATCTTTTTATTAGTGTAACTTAGATTATGCAATGTTTCATTGTTACAATATTATGTTAAAAAAGAAAATAACTTTAAACATTACTTAATTAGTATTCAATTGAAATTCAAAATAATGCCATTTTTAACTTGTTCACCATTTATGGCAATTGAAAATTGAAAAATAAAAGAAATGATAAGGTATTTTTTAAATCATTGTAAATTAAATAATCAAGGATATAATAGGGGGATTACTATTCGAAGTCCACTTTTACTAGAATCAAAGTCCACTTTTCGTGTAAACTCCTAATTACCCTTGCCCCAACATATACCCACCACACCAAGCCACCTTTGCAACCATCGTCTTGACCTACGTCACGCCTGCAACCCACCCCACCACCCCACCCCACGCCTACAACCACCTCACCTCAACCACCAGGCCAACGTCAAATTAAAGAAAAAATTCGCAATTTTTTAAGGCTTGACGCTGACCAAGGCGACGCGCGCATGGTCCTGGCGCCTAGGCTAGCGTCAACACCATGGTGTTGACCCTAGCTAGGCGCCAGACCATGGCCGCGTCGCCATGGTCAAGCGTCCAAGCCTTATCAAAGTCCAAAAAAAAAAAAAAAAAAAAAAATATTAAAGCAACCCAACGCCTGCGCCTAGCGTCGGGCCCATGGTGGTTGCGCCTGGCCCAGGCGTGGCTGCCAAGGGCCCGACGCCTAGTCGGGCGTTAGTCGGCTAGTCGCGGTTGGTATGCAGAGACCCCGTACAAAGTTATACGAAGTGGATACGACATACAATAGATTCAACCGCCAGACTAACAGATTAGAGAGGTGGATAGTGGAAGGGCGCTTTCGGAAGTTCACATAATGTTGACTTGATTCCAGTAAAAGTGGACTTCGTTTAGCAATCCAGATAATATAGTCATTTCATGGGGGATCATTAAGGTATGGTGGACATTTTGTAGGGGACACCATCTTCCTCCCCCCTTCACTTATAAATAGAGATTAAACAAGGAAATTTGGAAAAAAGGAAAGAAAAACACATTTTATGAAAAATACTCCCTCCGTTTTTTTACTTGCACCATTGTAAGTTGAAATTGAAATTGAAAAGTGAGAAAGACAGCGTTAAACCGGAATAAATTTGACATAATAAGTTGAAAAGCACGAGCTAAATAACTAACGATTACCACTTAACATGACAAATGTAGTTACATTTGGTCAGTTGATACATTCAATTTTACAGAGTTGTGCACAATGTGTTGGACATCAAAGGAGGAAATAGTACTAATGTTGTTTACTGAAAAGAATGTAGTTGAACCAAGGTAATACGTTCATCTCGCTCATTTCCATCATCACATCCCCTCCTTTCATGATGTTGCTTCAATGCAACGGTATGTTGGATATCTGATTCTTCTAGTACGCACGCAAACTTCTTTCATTGTAGCCTTTGCTTCCCGCTCACATACAAGCATCGCTTTGCCAGGTTTGCGACTATTGTTAGCTCTTCTTCCTTGGCTCGTCTAAGACTTGAGGGTCTAGATTTGTTTAATGCACAAGTTTCGAAGTGAAGAAGGAACTCGGTTGCACAGTCCCTTTCCATCTCTCGGATTCTGTCTTACAGACTGACTCATACCTGTAATAAGCTCGACCAAGAACTACTCCAAAGCTGTTCACATCCTCTTTTCGTGAATTGGTTAGACTGAAAGTACTCCGGATCAGATAGCCAAGATGTGCCTTGCACGCAGTAGTCAATGAGAGTTTGATCGATCATTAGTCCTGAAGTACCAAATCTGATAACTTTGCATGATAACTTGTTGTCCAATAGTATGTTAGAGGACTTGATATCTCTATGATAGATACGTGTAGCTGACGACGAATGTAGGTAATGCAAGAGCTCCTGCTATTTCGTGCAGCAAATCTAGCGCATCTTCCTATAATTGGAAGTCTTCAGTGGGATTATGTATGCTCTTAGCAAGTGTCCCACTTTGGTATGAACTCGTACACGAGTAAGGAACTTCTTTTCTAAGCAACACCCTAGTAATTTAACACATTCCTATGCGTTGATTTGGGAGAAACAACAACTTCATTAATGAATATGATCTGATTTGTCTTCCCTACCTTTAGGCTTCTTATTGCTTACTACTCTTCCGTCTAGCAACATTCCTTTTGTAGACCGTACTCTTAGACCTCCATGCCCAAAACTCTGTTCTTGTTGAAATTATCGGTGCTTTCTCCAATTCACTGCGCTGTGAAGACTGTAGTACTCTCAATGACACCACCATTAGAGTCATTTGCTGCTGTAAAAGCAAACCACCATTTTCTTCAAAAAGATTGGCTCTTTTCTTGATCCGAACCCATCTCCTATCAACCGACAATCCATAGGAGCATAGTAGCAACGTCAGTGATCCCAAACCATGCAAGCCCTGCAAAAATTTGTATTATAAATTCGACGTTAGCAAGACTAGTAACTCTCTCACTGACTCTACAGGCACAAATGTCAGAATTTTATGGAAATCAGTGTTTGATAGCTTACCTAGAATTGTTGCCAAAGTTACCAAGGACCTCTTTACAACTTAGGATGAATGATTCTTTCCTGCTTGCAAGGATCACTCACAAGATTAAAAACAATCAAATAGCAAATGCAATGGAACTTATATGCTATGACAGATTGACAGTATCTGATATACTTCATATAATATAGTACAGACTAACATGTACTCTAAGATGAATCGAAACAGGCCAAAATAAACAATTACCTTGGCAGCCATTAGGAATGTATGGATTTCCTTCCAAACCATATTGCAGGTGCAGATTTAACACATTGAACGCATCATATAGACCACAAATCGGCTTACAAGAGTAATCGCTACTCTTCGAAGGTTGCTGTCAGAACTTCCTTCAGGCATGCAGGGGGACATCCATGCCATAAAGTGGGTACTAGATCATCTCTTCCTTAGTCTCTCAGCAGCAACAATCTCCTCATTTGGCTCTAAGAACCTCTCCACCAACCATCTTCATACAAGTCTCGTTGGTATCAACATAACTATTTCAAAGCAATCTGTAATAATCAACCCCAAGTACTTCTGATCTACTGATATCAACAACACCCGACTCCATCACACGTGCTGCTGCTGCCCTTCCTCTCTACTGCAGTCTTGTTACTTCCCTTGGCAGACCGAAAAACACCCTGCAATTGTTTCGCCCTTTCGATTCATCAGTATAGCAACCGCAGACACCTTGACCACCATGGTTTTCCTGAAGTCGACATCCTAAATGGACTTCTATCCAAGTCATCAAGGACTGTTATTTTGATAGTACATATGTTCTGCCACTGAGTTGCAACCTCAAGCCTTAAATCAGGATATCACACTTACTGCTTGAAACAGCCTTAATGTTGAGCACCTCCACGCCGACATGAACCCAGAACGTCTCTCAGGACCTGCAGAAGACGACGAATTGCAAATGATTTCGTACCACGATCTTAGTAGCAATTGCTGCCTATGCCAAATGGATATGGAATTTTAATGGTTGAATTTCACAGCTTTCTTTAACAACCAGCAATGCTATTGGCATTGCTTTCTGTTAAAATCAGGTATGCTACGACTTAGTAGTACTTTCCTACTCCACAATATCATGTGTTTAGTACTACAAAACTAAAGATTCTAACAAGGTTGCAAATATATAGTACCTAATAATTCTAGCTTTAACTAGTTCCTTTTATTCTCCCTGACAAATCTTTCTTCAATCATTCAACACGGCGCGAACCGTGTGAAACACCACGGCTTAACAGTCCAAAGTTGGCTTGTTCTCTTGTTGAAAACATAGGTCCATCTTACCTACATCCACTAGTAATTAACAACCCAATAATTTATCAGTTTATGCTTCTTTGTTGACGATTAAAGTTCTAGTATTCCTTACTATTACAATTATTAAGCCCCTTGATATGTGACTTCAAGTCAGAAAAAGAAAAAAAACAATCATGATTACAGAATTTGTTTCATTGTTGTTAAATATTGTTATCCCAAAACTAAAGAAACAGTCATCGATGATATTCGGCATGAAAGAGTTGACATCAAAGAATAAAACAAAGAACATGCATGACCAATATGGAAAGTTTCATACGTAGATATCATAAGCAACTACATACAACTATCAATGCATCACACCTGACACATTCTATGGCGTCATCATTACGAGCTGACGACCACAAGAGAAATGTGGAAGACGACATTATTGATTTCTCTATAGCCCTAATATCCCTATATATACACACATTGTGTCACATTTTCTTTTTAGGACGCCTCTTAAAAATCATCGTTACATTCCATTTTAGGCCATATGGTTTACAAGTTACACTTCTCTATACCTTAGAGATGAAAAGAGGCGAATGTCAAATGGGCTGGCCGCGCCCGCTACGGGGATTGCAAGTCCACATCATCAGACCAAGGAGGTTCCATCTCAACCCATATGGCAATGAGGGAGTTGCTCCTTATGTCTATAATCACTGGCTGGTGTCAACATCTCGAATTCTTTCAGATGTGAGATTTATCACCACAAACTTCCCTTAATTTCAATTGAGGGACAACATATCACCCAATTGTGGTTGTTTACGGGCTTCTCAACAGCCGATAAAGTAAAAAATTAAGTAGAAATGTTGCAAATCATTGAAAACGGAGAGAGTAAAAAAATGCTACTCGCTTACAACTATCTCCTTAATCCGCCACATCTCTTAGCTCTCTTGTGCACAGGGAGAGAACGCAAGAGCAACGACTTATTTAGGTACAACCTACGAAACTTTGATTGACTACTTGACTTTATGGTGCATAACTGCATATATAAGCCAGAGCAAGTATTTCTACATAATTGAACTATGCATTAATCCAGCATTAAAAATGCATAAGTGCTAAAAAAGAAATTACTACTTGTAGTTGTATATATTCCAGCAAGTACTTTTCGTGGCAATTGTTTGAAGTAAACTAATGAAGGTCCAAGTATCTAAAAATGCATCACAGTTCGCAACATTAAATTACTTCTGAATCATCAAATTCTTGAGTCTAGACATTATTTTGACACGCAATTAGATGTATTGCATAAGTGGTTTGACCGATGAAGCTGTTGAACTCAATACATATTCGCCGAAGCAAAACGTTTGTTCATCATTGACCTTCTGTGAGTCTCCCAGTATCATGATCTCGTCAGTATTCATTACTAACCACTTATCCAGTGTCCGAAGTTACCAACAGGTGGTGATTGATCTGATCCTTCTAGCACATTTGAACTGAACTCTTTCATAGTAGCCTTTGTCTCCCATTCACATCTAAGCATCTCCGTTGACGTAGCACAAAAGCTCAGTAGTTCCTCTTCTATTTGTCGCCTCTCGCGACAATTTTTCATTCTTTCATGATTCAAAAAACGAGATGTTTTCCAGTGCACAGAAGGAACTATCCATCAGTTAGTTCTCACCTCCTGACTTAGCTGAAGAGTGGTTCTTGGCCGGTCAAAAGCTCGACTAAGGACGACCAACAACTGTAAACATACTCTTTTCCGATTGTTGCTTAAAATATCGTCCCACAACAATCACCCACTGTCTTGCCACAAGACTGCGTCAAGCTGATGTCTGATCAATCCTACTCACAGTTCTTGAAGTGCCAAAATCGGCAACTTTCGCTCGATCATTTTTCATCAGAAGTCATGTGACTGGACAACGCACTTATATAGTCTCATGACCCTAAAGTATGCTGTTGTGAGACCGAATATGTTTTGTAGAGTCGACTGAAACCAACGTTCCCTGCTGATTCGTGCAGACTACTTCTGCATAGCGCGCATAGTCTCCAGACTATATGAAATGTTCTCGCTCGATATGTATTGCGACCTATGATCTACTCATTGAACGCTATCAGCTCGCCTTGTCCAACTCGTCGACACTGAAATACCTGGTCTTTCTAGCTTCCTTACGCTTACCATCTTAGTGTTGTAACTTGTTGCTATGTACAATATCCGCCATTTCTTTTAAAAAATTTGGCTTTTCGCTTCAATCGATATATCATCTTCTGTACATGGAACAAACCCAAGTGATGATGACAAGTAAATGGAGAAGACCACTCGTATATGCTGCTTGACACAAGAGTTGGCTATTGGCTTTCAACATTAATATAATACTATTACTTCCTTCCTATCGTATCGTCCTTTAAGCAATAAAGAGATGATGCGAACTTTTATGTAAAAAATTAAAGGATAATTATCCATATGATTAAGATACTTGGTGATGACATAAAACAAAATTGTTAATTTTAGAGAGAGTAGTGGACCCATTTGGCTAATAAACCCACTGCGCACTGGGTGTTTTGGCTAACCAAACAAAAACAAAGTAAATTCAATACAAATTTTTTTAACCCAAAATACCAAATTAGTAGACCATATACTCTTAGGGGTGAAGTATCCGATCATTTTTGAGTGGAACCGATTAGGTCATGGTAATTAGAATCGATAACGATTGAAACCGAATTCCTAAAAATTTTGGAACCGAACCCGTTTGGTAACCGATTTCCAAACCGCGATGCCATTTTTTAAAAAAAAAAAAATTAAAAAGCAAAATTTCATGCATATAACATCAAGATGCAGACCAGTCTCTATTTTCTTTTACAGACAACGCATACGTTATACCCACCTATTTTTCCAGAAACTTCACTTTAAAGTAGCAAATCAACCTCCTAACTCTGCATCAATTGTTTCAATGTAGCACCTTAAATTATTTGGAGCAAATCACATTATTAAAATAAAGAAAGTAAGCAGAAACCATACACACTAATTTGTGTTTTTCCATTTCCATAAAATAACCCATTTTTCATTCTATGTATTATATTATTCCAACCAATAATTAGCAATCATTGTGCAATGTAAACACTTTCAAATAACGTAAAACAAAGCAACTCCAATTTAACTACTACTTTGTACTTCATTTTCCGTTCAATACACTTTTCATTTTCATTCTATGTAGTCAAATCCTAAATTTTAGTTGATTAGCTAAACCATTAAAGATAGCGATTTTTCTATGCCTATACACTCTTATATTGTCAAATTTTAAAAAACTTTCCCCACCTTTTACTTACCATATGTTTAAAACTCGCCATCCAATTGACATCCTTCCGTTACAAAAAATCTGTTTAGTCTATCCGTTATTTTACGTAATTCTCCCACCTCCATACCTTTCCTCACCATTCTCTCACCTGTTCTTTCTGCTTTCCAATCTCTCTTCCGTCTCGACATGATTTTATTATGCTCATATCGCCACTCAGGCAAGACTATACACAAAGCTGACCCAATATCTTCGCCATTTTCATTACCGCCCTGGTATGTTGTTTGCATCCAACATGTGAGTTCATTGATAACCTACCAACTAATAATGATGCACTGATATATGATTGTTGTTGTATATAACTTGAGCTAGTGTAACTGCTATATTCATTACTATTATTCATCAGAATCATCACTATAATTCATCAATTTGTGGCTTGTTTGTAATCATCCTTCCTAATTTAATTTCTTTTTTTAAATCGATCCAAAATTTTCATACACTTCCCAGCTCTCATCTCATTTGCTCTCCCATCCACTCAAGACGATGAACTTATAGTGCAACCTCTTCCAAAAATTAGTGCAGCAAACAGACAATCCCTTTGTCGATAATAAGGTCCGATTAGAAGGCAGCAGATAGCACCTCCAGTGAAATAATGGGCTCAATAGCTCAGGCCGACGACCTTCCCCGGGCACCAACACCGCCATCAACGTCAATTACAATTTGCGTTGAACAAACAACCCAATTTCACAAACCCTGAAATTGTTGATACGACAAAAAATTAAACATAACTTAAGTTACAAAATGAAATTTGTGATTGAAAACTTGAATTACCTAAAAAAAATTTCCGATTTTCGCTTTTAAATCAAAGAAGCCATTGAGTTTCGAAAGAGTATCGATCTTAAGAAGGAGAAGAAGGAGAAAGTGGCCCCCAACATAACGGCACAAGCTAACGGTTCAGTTTACACAGAGCTGGAGGTTTTAAACATGTCAGTAAAAGTGAGAGTTTTTTAAAAAAAACTAAAAAGGTGGAGTTCTTTTTAAAAATTTGCCAATATAAGGTCGAATCGTATATAACCACTAAAAAATCCAACCAAAATATGATTTTATATCTTTTTTTTTCTTCTTAATTCTCTACTCATGATTGAATAAAAGATATGATTAAAATCAATTTACATTTAAAAACGTTCATCAAGTCATACAATCAAAGATGGAAATGACAATCGAACTTTAAGTTGGATAAAATTGAAGGGAAAAATCGCGTCAAAAAAAAAAAAAAATCGAAAAAATCAAAATAGACAATCATTCAATGGATTGAAATGAACGAAAAACAATCATACTTTTCTCTATGCAGTTACCGATTTCATTACTTCGAAGGCCTCGCAACAAACTGATTCATAGAAAAATTGGGGATCTTTTTTTTTTGAAAGGAAAAAGAAACAATGGGAATTGAGAGAGCCGGTATATGTCAACAGTAGAGACTACAAGTTAGATTGAAAAAGTTGAGAAAAAGAAAGATTTAAACCCATTTTACCAATCATAATCCTTAAACCCTATTAGAGCCAACAGCAGAACGCCTTATCCACCCTGATAAAAGCCCTTAACAACCCTACTTATATATGAATAGAAAGCGCCCAAATTTACTATGGTCCCGGACCATGATCCTCATCATGTCCCGGCAAATGCTTCATTTCGAAAATTAAAAATATTCATGACTCAACATGTTTTAAAATTTCTTTTCAAATATAAATGTTCATATGTGAAAATGAAAACACTATGTATTTTCGGAAATAAACATTCTCTATTTTCGAAATATATTCTATCTATTTCGAAAATGACATTTGCTTGGGGACCATATGACGAAAACATGGTCCACCGGCAACGACTATTGTTTGTATGGTTAATGGCCTCAGTTTAAATAAGTTGGATATAGGCTGTCTAACGGTGCCTCCAGCCCGGTTGAACAGGTTCTAGTGATGTGGTCAACAATTAATAGGCGTTCCAGCTACATCACCCAGTCACAAATAGCCGCTAATCCAATGCAGTGTATATTTATGGCATTGCCTCATAAACCCAACAAGTGGCCAATGCTTTGAAGGAAGGTCGGCTCTAAAAATACATAGCAATCCTACAAAAAATATTACTTTTTTTAAACATTTTAAACCTTGAGTAAAACATTAGTTATTCGTTAAACAGGATAATTTAGATAGTATAGTGCATAAGTGGTGTGCTCTCCGATAGAGATTGAAGCATTCTTGACATTATTCCAAACAAATGCGGTTGTTGAGCCGCCGATGATCCTTTCAGTGTGTCTCCCCGTAGTTCTGTGTCTTTTTTCGTATTCATTAAACTACGTGTATACTCATCAGGCGGCCAAAGTGGATGATTCTGATCCCTTCTACCCACATTTGAAATTCTTTCATCGTAGGCCTTTTCTCCCATCAAATCTCAAGCATTTCTCCTTGCAAATGCTTTGCCATAGCTAGTAGCTCATCTTCTTTTGCTTCCGTCGAGACAATTTGAGAGTCTTACCGATTTCAAACAAACGAGCATTGTTTCCATGTGCATTAAAGAAAATCCATTTTGCCAACGTTTCCCATCCCCCGAATTAATTGTGAGAGCCTGTTCTGGCCGTAAAAGTCTCACAAGACCACCCCCAAAACTGTAAACATCACTCTTTCCTTAAAATTGGTGAGTTTGAAAATACTCTGGATCTAAAATACCCTAGTGTTCCCTGAACAAGAGTATCAAGTTGTCTGATCAAATCAAGAAGTCTTATGTCCGGAAATCTGCAACTTTTGCTCGATATTTGTCATCAGTAGAAGTATGTTGAAGACTGATGCTCTCGTGAAAAATAGTGTGTAGTTTGAGTCTGAAATGTTAGATATGCAATAGCACCGCGCTGATTCTTATAGGCTTATTTTGCAAAGCGCATTATCTTCCATTAATATATAAAATCTTCACTATGACTATGAATATGCTCACCTATTCCATTTTGTATGATAACTTCTCACACGAAGGTAACCTCGGTTTCCATAACAACATCCTTAAGAGTACGCCAACATTACTATATCTAATTGGGACAGCAATCACAACTCATTGAATGAATTGGTCGATTTGGCTTCATCCAACCTTTAAAACTTCTTGAATCGACCGCACTTCTTCCACCATTAGCATGGCCTCTGTAACGGTACCTTGACTCTCTCTTCTCCATATTCTGAGTTACCATTGAACCATCGGTCCTTGTCCAACTCGTGCACATGAAAAACCTTGTTCTAGCAACCCGTTTTCCCCATCTCTTAATAGTTTCTTGTTGATTTAGACAATAATACCGACCAATTTCTTTTAAAAAATTTGGACTTTTCTCTTGATTCGGATCCATCTTCGTATTACATGAAACTTATTATCTCTATATCTATCTATATATATGAGAAAAGTTGTTTGATCCCAAACTTATGCCGATCCTTTTACGTCAATCACAAATTGATAAAACGATGAATGGACATACTTCAATAGGAAATCCATGCAAATTTATCTTTATTTCTTTTCTTCAAACCAAAAATAATATAAAATAAATATAACATGATCATCATTTGGCCAATTCCTTATAATGCAATTAAAGTGGGTGGCTCAGTTAACTCATATATATATCATGGGATCGACCATCTTTCCTTCATGCTTAACTTCTCTCTAGCTCCTTGAACGTAATTAACTTGGAATCAATATTACACTGTAACTACTATGGTCGGTGATGGCTGCAAAATGGTCCACCGTGCACGGCGGGATTATGTATCGTCGGTCGCATGAAACGAGAGTATGAGTTGATGGGTTTGAGATATTCTGAGAGCAGAGCTTTACTGTTTTGGTTTCCATGTATATCAAATGACATTTCACATTACTGTTATTTGGCCTGTGATTTGTATATTTTTGAACTGTCTATCGATTAAAAATTATATTTGGTCCCCAAATAATGTATGGAGTAAATTGATCATTTGACTCAAGGATAATACTAATCCTTTACGCTTATATTTAAGCTAAACTAAAAATTAGATTTGAAATGAATGATTGCTATCCCAAAAGAGTCATAAATTAAAATTGAGATCATCATTACCAATTAACAATTTAAGTTGGAATAAAATAAAAGCCCTATTAACTTATCAATAAATCACATATTGTGGACTAGTATGGGGGCCCAAATGCACCAAAACCAGACAACAAAATTAGTAATTGGAGAAACTACCTGTAATCAGGGCTTTCTTGTAACATATTTGTAATGCCCCTGTTGGCCTGAAACACTTTCTGCAAGTGAATATCACTATATATAATAATTATCGGCAGTTATAAAGGGGTAACTATTGTAATTTGGATGGATTCTAGGCAACTAGTTTTTTTTTCTCATCTATTAGTCTAACTATTTTATATGCACGCATCTAATATATTAATATTTATCACGATAGAATTCGGAGAAAACAAATCTGACCTTGGCAACCATGAGAAGGTAGGGTTCCCTTGGTAACCGGAGTTGCAAATGCAATAACTGATATCAGACGAACATTAGGAGCATGATGTAAGTCGTCGCAGTCGAAGCCACACGTCGAAATCGAGACCGTTTCCAGTTCAACACTGCCGGAATGCCGTTCCTGGTAAATAAAGACTTCATAGGACTTTCATACAAGTATTACCGTCATTGCGCACCAGACATTAATACTCGAATCCACTCATAGTTAGTTCACATCTGTAAATTAACCAAACAACCACCTACCCTACTCGTCATTCACTCCGCCGATTTCTCTGCGTCACCTTTGCACAAAGTGGAACATCACTGATTACGTCGCCACTACTCATCTTATTTCACGATGACCGGGGCAACCTTGCCACCTCTACTGGTTGTCAGTTTTTATACGAGAAAGACTTCGTCGGTCCGCAAGCGTTATAAGAATGTATTGTCTTCCCTCCTTGCGCAATATCTGCACATTCACTCGGCTAACCTACTAACTGTTGACCCAAAAACCAACACCAATCCAGATATATTATTAGCTAGATATTCTATAAGCATGTGATCTATATTTAATATTTCTGTAACTTATCAAAAGCTAAAAGCAACCATAAGTTATCTTTCGTACTGTTTTTTTCCAAGTGTCAAAAGGTTTGAATGGTGCACCGAGATGATTAGAAGCTTGCAAGACTTCGTAATAGTAAAGAGTGATGGTGTAGCAAATCCGATCCGAACGATATTGGGATATCAACCACTTTTAATTGACAGTTTGTCTGCCAGCCCGGCTCTGATATGTAATCCTGATGCCCTCAGTTTGGTGAAGAGATTCCGGATTAAGATGGGAAAAGAAGGCGCTTTGTTGGGGAACAATGAACGTGCACTGAGATTGGAAATGATGAAAGCAATTACTGACTCACTGTAAGTTTAAGTGTGGGTGATAACTGATGAGAGTATCCAAGTGCAAGAGTCAGGTGTGAACTAGTGCTAACAGTAACGTGTATATATGGCTTGATGACACCCATTTTGGTGCCTCCGTTATAACGCGACACCTGTTCGTATTAACATATGGTTTTTAATTGGACCGTCGTCTGTTATGTTGCCGTTTTGTTAGTTATACATATGATATAATCCTCACCCAAAACTTAAGAACAGAAGAAAACGTTGTTAATACATCTTCAAATAAGCTAAGTGAAAGAAKAGTCGTTCTGTTTATGCGATGCAGGTATGCCAGATTTAAACTAAGTGTATTCATTTTCATTGTTTTTGTGTTTGTTTTTTTTTTTTGAGTCAATGGGGCCATTGTTTTTGTGTTTGTATTGTTAGATTTTGCACTTACTGAATATACCGAATATCTAACTGTTAGATAAATAGTCTTAGCGGTGAAATTAAAGAGGTTGTGGATCCTAAGTAAATATCTAACTATTAGATAAATAGTCTGCTCGTATTAGATCTAAAGAGATTATGTTCTTGGTTATGCTTTGTCATCTTTAAATGTTATGCATAACTTTGGATTACTATTTGTGCTTATGTAGCTCCACAAGAGACAATCAACTTCTGAGGGTCAGGCTGATTCGGTGAAAGAAAAGGTGCTTCGTTGATAAACTTATACTCCATTCGTTCTTTAATGTTTTTTCGGTTTTTTTTTTATACTTCAAGTTCAAAGATCATGAAGATTGACCATTTTTTGTTTAAGTTTCATGAATATTAGTTCTTGATATATTGTCTTGAAAGGGGTTTATCAATGTGATTATGTGAAAAAAATTAGTTAACTTGATACATAAATGGATGATTTAAACCAAGGTAATAAATTATGGAGGAAAAAAGAGAAGTTCTCTAGTGTTAACTAGTTACTGTTCTTCCCAACAGGTTATTGAGGAAGTTTTGGTAGAGATTAAGGTATGTACTTTTTTACACTTTCTCATTGCTCAGTCTTATGTGATTGTAAGGAAACCGAATTATTAACATTACCTCAAAAGCTCACGTATGTATAGTGCTACAATATAATATTTGTCAACTCACAGTTAGCTAATTATCCAACTAATTCTATTCTAAGATAAAATATTTTCTCAATAACAAACTACGTATTAATTATTCTACTAGATCTAAAAATATATCACACATGATATATTTTTAGATCTAGTAGAATAATTAATACGTAACATGATATATTTTTGTAAAACATATTTCATCTATATTCTCTACAATTACTCACTCGATTCCTTGTTATTTGCTACATTTGACTAAAGGATCTCTCGCGATAAGTAGGGTCATGTAGCAAAAAATAAGGGACGAGGGAGTACTCGTTGGTAATATGTTATTGTCATCACCTAGTTAGTATGGTTTTCAATGGTAATGTGAGTTTGTCACTAACTTTAGCTGCGTTGGTGATGGATGAGTAGAAAAAGAAGAAGCGTGCTGGTGATGATGTTAGTGCTGCTGGGTTTGAGGTAGGCATTTGTGTGCATCCAAGAGCTTAACTGATAAAATTATTCCATTGTTTGGCGTATATGTTCTTACATATTCTTATCGTCGATTACAGAGTGTCGAACAAATTCTTGATGACGAGTTATCTCCTGATGATGAAGATGCAGCTGGTGAAGAGGTTAACTCCAAATCATTTTTAGCGTCTTGAAAGTTTTTGTTCATTGTCTTTTTGGGTGATCTAATCAAGAAGTTTCTGTTTGTTTTAAATAATTCTTTGAACTTTTCAGATATATATTCTTTGTATGCAGGGAGAAGATGGAGAGATATCATTAGACGGCGATAAGGAGCTTGAAGAAGAGGAGCGTCCGAAAGGGCATGTCACTTATGGATATCATATGGTCCGAGGAAAAATGGCACATGAAATGGAAGATTTTGTTGTTGCTAAGAAACGTAATCTTGGTGGCAAAGAATTAGGCCTGTATGCGATTTTTGATGGGCATGCTGGTAGAGATGTGGCGAAATATTTGCAGCATAATCTCTTCAATAACATTCTGAATCAGGTAGCAATCAAGATCTATCTTTTCTGGTTATCGTTGTCCTGTTCTTTCAAATATTTGAGTGATCAATGCAATGTTTCTGCATATGGTAGCCGGATTTCTGGAAGATCCAGAGGCAGCTGTGAAGAGAGCATACAAAGAAACAGATGAAGAGATCTTAGACAAAGTGGTAGGCCACGAGGTGGCCGACTGCAGTTACTGCAATCTTGATTAACAAGAGAAAGCTCATTGTTGCAATGTTGGTGACTCGCGTGGAATTTTATGCAAAAGCAGGATATAGACAAGATTACAGTTGATCATGAACCACAGACGGAAAATAGGGCTGGTTCAAGAAAGGGTGGTTTTGTGTCTGTTAGACCAGGTTGGTTAACAAATATGCATTGCATTCACTACTTCAATATTGTGTCATCAAAGTACAGGGCTAATTCAAAGTAATGACATCAGGGAACATACCTCGTGTTGATGGCGTGCTGTCTATGTCGGGTCATTTGTGATGGGAGACTAAAAGAGCATATTACTTCTGAGCTGATGTAAGGATTGAGAACGTGGAACCGGATGCGAAGTTCTTTGTGCTCGCGAGCGATGGCTCTGGATGGTAGTCAGGCTTGATTTACTGAAATGCTTATCTACGGACTTATGGCCTTATGGGCTTGCTTGAACTTTGTGAACTACTCGTAAATTGTTGTGAGATATGATTGTGCAGGTTATGACAAATGAAGACGTTTGCGATTGTATTAGGGAATTGATGACGCCAAGCAGCTGCAGAAAGCTGATCAAGGTAGCATTACAAGAGAGCGCAGATGATATATCATGTGTTGTGGTTAAGTTCATGATTGAAGATGCTACTGTGTTTTTGGCATTACAACTTTAGAAGCCTTGAAGCATAAGACGTTCAGCAATGACGATGTTACATTGCCTTTCTGTAACTGGCTGTTGCTGCAACTGCATTTGTTTCTTCACCATTTGCTTCTGCAATTTAGATGTTGTTGGTTTCTTTCTCTTAAGGTACTTCGTACGATTAACATTTTTTAGCAAAGAACACATTTGAAAAACTAGAAGTAAGTTGCAACTCCGAACAAGATTCGAGCAGATGCTAAAATTCATTACAAGAATCTGTTCTGGTGAATGAAATATCAACCTTAGCCATTGTTCGTTTCGAAAATATCTTCACTTCCATAGATGCAGAGCAAACCAAAAGTTATAGCATATTTTCCCGTCTATATATATCCAGACTCCTAGCTAGTTTATTAAAGGTTTACCATGAACCCGAACCCGAATACAGTAAAGCTGAGCTGCACATCTTTCTAGCAATTGTTACAATAGTGATGGCAAGGACCGGACTCGGAGCGGATTATGCATGATCCGATCCGACCTACAGGAAGTCGGATTATAAAATCAGCCATCCCGACTCCGACGAGATCCGAATCGAGAATCCGACTCCGACTCCGATTTTAAAATCCGAGATCCGACTTCCTGATGACTTTGAATTCGGTTTTTCTCCTTTATATATATATTTTTTAAAACTTCTCTACTTTTAAGTGTATTTTATTTTTTTCCTATTAATTTTCTTATATTTCTTTTTTTATATGAAATAAAGTTTTGACTATACATTATACATAGTAGCCTTATAAATATAAAATTAAATGATAATAATTGTATGAATGTCGGAGTCGGATTATTTAGTCGGATTTTTTGTGAGATCGACTCCGACCTTCTCCAACTCGGAGTCGATTTCTTTAACAAAGTCGGAGTCGACTTTATTTATATCGGATTCGGAGCGGATATTTTCCTCGGATCGAAGCGGATTAGGGTCGGATCGAATTGAATTGCCATGATAGTTACAAAGAACAAACTTCAACACAGCATATCCCTAAACACCCACTTTTCTCCGTCCAAAAGATTTAATCAAAAAATAAAAATCAAGGAAAATGTAATCATGACGCTCTCAGTGAAGTGTGAACTATGCCTTGCAATCATCTGTTTCTAAGGTATGAAAAAAACACATGATAAAACTTATGATTTGCAAAAACAGAAAACTGCAATAAGAAGAATATCAATATAAATGTGAATAGGTCACATAATTATGTGAGATTTAATCTTCGAGACCTCAAAAAAGCTTACTTCTATTCAAACAATTAAATCTTCTAAGCAATGAAGTCGCTATTTTCATGTATAAACCTTGAAGGAACTAAAAAACAGAGAGCATCAAAGGCCAACACACACGCATCTATCAAGAAAAAACATATAGCACGGCGGGCTGGCGATAGCAAAGAAGCAAAGAATAGCACAGAGATATTATGAGCTTAATGCAAAACAATTTCCGTCAGAGTCTATACCCTGTACAGAATTCAAGTCACAGATTTTACATACAATTCAAGTTGGTTTGTGCTTGCATTATAACTTCAAAGAATTTCTGGGCAAGTCAAAAGTAAGCCATACGGACAATATGAAGCTCGGAAGTAATACGGTCACCCCTCGCCACCACCTAGTATGATAGCGAATAAGCATCACAGGCCTCACAGCAGCTACCTAGGTGAAGCAACATTTCAGTAAGACTAGTCAGTTGTGCATTCTTGCTAAGACCTACAGAAGGGACTAACAGAGATGTTCTAACAATTTCCTTAGCTCAGTTACTGTAAAGTCTGTAATGAAGGATCATGAGAAAGGACCAATGTGCATTACAGCAACATTTAGCAGTAATATTCAAGAGTCAAGTGATAATTACTCGCATTAGCCATAATGCCTTATCAGAGAACATCAGCCCTCAAGTCTATACAAAAATTAGATAGGCAATGTACAAAAACCAYAAAACAAGATCGATAACAACTGCAATAATTGTCGATCATTTCATCATAAACCAGATTGAGACAACCATAGCTTAGTTGTAAGAAATGAACGGAGAGAAAATTACTCAAGCCTTTATACCAGGATTACAAGCAAGTCAGGAAAGACAGGGGCAGAAACACAATAAGCAAAGCACAAGTACGAAAATTTAAGGGGAAAAAAAATCGAATAAATTGATTATAAAACTGCTATTCCTGAAAGTGTACACACATACAAACAGGGAAAATTTCATGCATTGTTCTCTATGATTTTCAATCCTATAACATCCTTTGTTTCATTCCCTCAGTGAACACTTTGTCCATTATCAAATCCTAATCCATACAAAACACCGGCATATTTCTCCATTGATCCACTGAAGAAATTCTCCTTCAACTTCCTGAATGTACACGATGTAAGCAAACTATCTGAACCCGCCTGGTGACACACTCCAACCCTCTCCACTTCCAACAGCTCAGCGAGCTTGTTCAACCCACCATGTAAGCTGTTACAGAACTTCATCAAGTGTTTAATGTCATATACGGTAGGAAAATACGTCTTGATCAGCTCAAAGAACTCATTTTGAGTCTCAGGGAGGCTCCGGCACGTCAAGAGCTTAAGCAAGTAGCCAAAATCATACCCACTGTGGAAAGTAATCCAATGAACACTAGGATTCAAAACAACTCCTGATGACATCAAGAGTTCCCCAAACCTCTTGGCATCAATCCCATTTTCACTGTTCTTCTCAAAATCAATCCCACTTTGGCGAAGAAGCTCAATAGAATCATTTGCAAAAACATCCTCATTCAAATTAAATTCACGAAAGTTGAATTGCCAAATGCAATACTTATCTGTTCCACAAGTGGGTAAATTCCCTTGTTCATCAGAAAATGTAAGACCTAATTGAATCAATTTCAACATATCAACATTATCTTTAAGAGTTCTGTAATGAAAATCACAGCTACTCTTAAAATTTCCAATAGGACGAAGAACAATACCAGGGAATTCAGTATCCATTGCTACAAAAGGATAATCATCCACTATATCACGAATTAACCCAAATTCATCCTCGAGATTATCAGCCCAAACCTCTCTTATAAGAATTGAATCACTCTTAGGAAGAAATGACATTTCAATAACAAATTAACAAAAAAACTCAAGTGACAAAATTTCCATCAGAGTGCTTATAAGTATATTGAAATTTGATCGCTACATTCGGACGAAAACCCCAACGATCTTCATCAAAATGCGGATCTTTGTCATACCGCGAAGACCGCGAAAAACTCCGACTGCCGCCCCGCCGGCGCCTCTTGCAGAGGGCGCCTCGCACGGGAGTGTCCTGGATGTGGGCCTTTCAGCTCCGCCCCCCCTTGCCAAATTAAAAAAAATTAATCAATACCCAGATCAAAAACTGGATACCCGGAATCAAATATAAATAGGGAACATCAAATAAAGATCAAATTCAATAACTTACTCCCAAAAAAAAGTAGCAACATTATTGCGCTCTGAGAGAAGGATCGGAATAAAGAGAGCAAGATTGAGAAGACGATATGGAAGGTAATTGATGGATGTTAGTTATCTTAGGGTTTGAATTGTGAAATTATAAGGCGGGCTTAAGAAAAAGAAGATCAGATTTTTATTTGTGGGGTGTGTGAAATTCACAGAAAAGAATGAGCAAAAGGACGAGGAGGAGAAGAGAGAGAGACCAGTGAAGGGCAGAGGGCCTTCTCGTGCAAACCTCCAAAGTGAATGATAAAGATGAGTGAGAAGACAGAGATGTTGCAAGTTGTTGAGAGTGTTGTGTTCTGGAAATTTCATATTAAGGTTCAAAATTAATTTTGACTGTGGTTTAAAAAAAAAAAAAAAGGAATTGACTATAAAAAATTTTAATTAAAAAGTGGCTAAATATAAAACTTTGAAATTGATTGTGATGTACGGACGAGGATCTTCAATATAGCTCTAAGTAAAAATTATGAGGCTGTGGTACAATTATAAGATAACAAGTTCACGTAAATGCGTGCAATAATCTTTAAAATATTAATGAAAAATATATTATTTTTAAGTTTTTTAATAGATATGATTTTTTTATTATGTGTTTAGATTAAGTTATAAATTGTGGTATATTTTCCTCTTTTTATTTACTGTTTTGTATATTTAGTAATTTAATTTTTTAAAAAGTTTTAGATGAAGATATGATTTTTATTGTATTTTTAGATCTAAATGTTATTAAGTGGTTAGATATTTACGTTTTGATTTATTATTTTATATTAGTTATTTAATTTAATCTTTTTTTATTTTTTGGATGAAGATATATTTTTTTTATTTTTATTTTTATGTAGTGTGTTATTTATTTGTTAGATATTTTCTTTTTATATTAGTCATTTTTTTTTGTTTAATTTTTTGGATAAATATGTTCTTTATTTATTTTTTTGATTTAGTTATGTTATTTTTCTAATTTTTTTAATAGTGGAAAAAATAACCGCACAAAAAGTTTCGACCAATTAAAATAGTGTGTGCCTTTGAGTGGGAGTAGTAACAATATGACAGTGTTATAGAAAAGTAGCGCAATATTATGAAATTGAGATTCGAGATTACGGATGTGATGTGTACGAGTAGCTTGAATGTGGAAGACTTCTCAGTTAGGTAGGCAGGAATCGATGTTGTTTAAGGGCTAGAGATTAAGTGCTGGTGTTGGTTGAGCGATTGTGTCAATGGTAAGTTGAGGAGTAAGGACTGTACAAGCTGACAACATAAGGCTGTAAGTTTGCGGAGTCGCGCGATTGTCTTAACCTGAGGTCATTAATTTGTCTGTATGGTGGTTGAAAGAATCAGGGGTAATAAAAAGACGTGGGTTGTAGGCGGTCATCTATGAGCGCGTGACTTAGTATTGAGATTTCCTCCACTAGTATTCCTACTATGTCTTTTGTGTTCTTTGGCGTGCAGCCTCTGAGTGGCGTGTGGATGGAGTGGTGGGTGAGCGCGCGTGAGAGTGTATTAGCGCGGTATTTCTGGCATTGGTAGGACGCCGTAGAAAGTAGTTGGGAGTGGTGTGTCGTGCACGTAGTATCCGTAAAGAGAAGGTGTCGTGTTAGGAAGGTGTTGTTGTGTGTGCTCAGATTTGGCAAGCATATTCATGTAAGGGGGTTAAAATTTTTAGGTAATCCAGATAAGATGAGAATTGATAGTAGTGCGGTTACGCGTGGGTATGAGTAATTGCACTAAACAGGAAAAACAACTTATAATAAAGTCAATGATAGTACAAGTATTTTTCAGTTTTATTAATTGCCACTATAGATATTCGATGCACATGTGTGCTATTACATGGTTTGTGCTACGTTTGTCATTACGTATAAGATTAATAAGTTTTGTTGAGTGCTTACAAAATTGAATAGTTTTCAAAAGGATATGCCCAATTTACTATCCTGATACTCTCGGTCCAGGCTTTTAATAGATGGTTACAGCCATTACCAATTCGTCACGGTGTTTAAGGAGTGTGAATGTAGTTAGTGTAAAGATGAGTTTGAGTTAAGTTGCTGTCCTGGGTAACAAAGTAAACTCGTGTCGTGGTGTGGATTGTTTTGGGAAAAATTAATGGTAGATTATGTTGGGGTGACTAGGACTTGGCTGGTAATCCGTAATGAGAAGTTTGACCTTGTAGATAAGAAGTAATTCGGTATTCAATGTTTGGCCAGTAATGAGTGTCTATTTTTTGATTGGAGTTGAAACTAATATATTTGAAAAACACATCCTGAAAGATGGCAACTGAAACATAACTACAAAATCAAACAGGAGGGAGTACAATCGTCTCAAACAAGAAGGCAGAAGGTTGTAGAATGTAGTCCATCTCATCTAACACTATGGGAGTGGAAGTTGTGTGGTAGGG